>JAULKK010000009.1:6300600-6310755 GCA_032355705.1 Rubia peregrina
GGATTTCACCGAACTGCGTAACCAAGTTGTGTGTCTCGTGCATTATTTACTTTACATACTTGGTTAAGTTAGACTATGTTTGAACATATGATTGCTAGTTAAGCTAAAACAGTGAAATCAAATTTTCAATTTCTTCCAGAGAAGCCTCGGGCGAAGGGACAAAAATTTATTTATTGCCCCCTACACTGTGGGGTAATATTAGGATTCTCTAAAACAATCTACTATGAAATTCTTTCAAATTTAAAAAGATTTCTTCAAATGGTTGTAACATTATATATACCACACATGTAGGGATCATTGGTGATTAATCTTCATTGTCCCCGAGACCAAGCATGTTTATTCGATCTGTTGCACTTTGGATCCTCCGCATCGTTCCTAAATATTTTGGAAATCACATTTCATTAAAGTGATGATACTAATTCTAAAAACTTAGACATCGTTCAAATCAAGGTTTGCATTTCTCATAAATTATTTACCCGACCATTGTCATGTATGTTCGATTCAGTGTAATTTCAATTGTTATTAATTAATCATTACAAGAGACAAGAAAAATCATGTGAATGTGGATGTTACATTATGTTTTATGCTGCGAAGTTCGCCAAGGATGTACGGTTGGATGTCCTTCAAATTAAACTACTGAATACTCTATTTTTATTGGAATGTTTTTATGAAAGTTTTGCTTATCGGTTTGTAACAATAATTTCATATTGTTGTATAGCCTTAAGATAATCCACAATGACTTCAAACCTTATTCACTAGAGGATATCGACACAGGGAAAAATTTCTCGAGCTAGCTATGTTGTACACGCTTAGAACTCCTAAAAAAGGGTATAAGGCGAAAGTCTTTTTGCTTTACATGTATTGTGAAGAATAGTTATTATGCGATTTCTATTCCAATCTATAGATATTTTCTAGTATAACTTCTTCTATAGATTTTTGTTGTGTACACAAAACATATCATGTAATGTAAGATGCCTATTTTGTGATTCACAATGCTTTTCAACTTGATTATTAAATGAAATCGACACTTGACTATATCACCCGAACAAGTTATGAGTTTACCCAAGTTTTTAGATTATTGTGACCTTGTTCTACTAATGATGCTCCAAAATTGGAACCTAAGGCATGATGATGATCCTGATATGAATCTCCTTACGAAGACTCTTGATTGTGGAATTTCAGATCTTTGACAACAATAGGGATCTCGCCCAAACCCTATAGTGGCCGCACAAAATTCAAGAGTCTAGCCCTCGGGGTACTCTTAATTTTGACTTGCTCCCTAACTAGCCCGAATTATTAGTTCACAAGGTTATTGATACTTAATTAACAAACATAATTAAGAAACAATGAAGACGTTCACACACAATGAGTATAACTAAAAAATTCTTAATATTTGATTGGTGAAAGGTGTGAAAAATTCATGGAAAACCCCCTATATATACGGTAGTTCTCGAACCAAAACCCTAATCACAACTAGAAATTGATTCGACTTATGGCAGCTTTAAGAAGCTAAAACCGTATCTAAATAAAATACATAAATTAAACAGTAACTATGGTAATCTAGTCGAATTCTTCAAGAAGTAACCTTGAAGAATATTACCTCATCTAACCTTACTAAATCTAAAATTGAAATTAGTGCATTTTAGCCTATCATTATTTTTGAAAGTCCTGACAACTCAGAAGCAATTTTCAGTGATGATGTTGGAACACCAGTCTCTAGCCTTTCCCCTCATGTTCAAACACAAGAGGTATCTGAACCTATATCTAAGAGAACGCGTGCATTAGAACCATCTCCTTCTCTTGATACATTCTTATCATCAGAATCATGAACAATCACATTAATAGACTCCATAAGTGTTTTAGTGCAGATGTTGTAAACTCTGTAAACACAACTATTCACATAATATCCCAGAAAAAATCCATCATCACTGTGACTATCAAACTTAGCCAACTGTTCTCTATCCCTGCGAATATAACACTTACTGCCAAAGACATAAAAGTATGAAAAAATAGGCTTCTTACCTTTCCAGATTTCATAAGAGGTCTTACTTGTGAAGGGACGAAGATACACCCTGTTTATAGTATAACATGACGTGTTGACTGTCTTTGCCCACCATTTCTCGTGAATACCTTATAGCCAACATTATTCGAACCATCTCCTATAGAGTTATATTTTTCCTCTCAACAATCCCATTTTGTTGAGGTGTGATTGGTGCTGAAAATTCATGCTATTTTCCAAGCTCATCACAAAAGTCGTTGATCTAAGAATTTTCAAATTCTCTCCCATGATCACTGTGCACTCTAACAATTTTCCCTAGAGGACTTCCTTTTTCTATCTGCAGTTTGATCACCAAATTTCAAAACAAATCCACCGTGTCAGATTTTTCTTTAAGAAATGCTACCCAAGTGTATATGGAGAAATCATTAACACATACAAAAATATACTTCTTTCCAGTCATACTAGGTGTATTGACCAGACCCATCAAATCCATGTGTAATAATTCAAGATTTATCAAATTTGTAATATATTGAACAAACGAATGAGGTGATAGAATATGTTTACCATGTTGGCATGGTCCGCAAAAAAAATCTCTTTTTATGAGTGAGAGTAGGCATACCTCGAATAGCTTTAGCATTTTCAATCTTAACCAATGTTTTATAGTCTCTGTGTCCTAGCCTCCCATGCCACATTTTCCCTTCATCTTCTTTAGAACTTAGACACCTGACTTCTTGTTCGAACTGATAACAATTGTCTGAAGATCGAATTCCTGAGAGTACTTTTTCCTCATCATGTTTGACGATGCATCTGTCGTTATGAAACTCCACAGTCATAATGTCATCGCACAATTGACTGATGCTCAGCAGATTTGCATTCAAATCTTTAACAAGTAACACACTTGTGAAGATTGGAAATCCCCCAATCTGCAGTTCTCCTTTTCCAACCACTCAAATTTTCTTTCCATCACCAAATGTAACAAATCCACCAACAAAAGGCTTGATCTTTGTCAGAAACTCCTATGTTCCAGTCACGTTGAGCATCCACTATCACAGTACCAAGAGTCTCTAGAGTGTACAATAAGAGATGTGAGAGCAAGAAGACAAACATTTGTGCGCTTAGGAATCCATACCTTTTTTTTACCAATGTCGATCGCTGATCACCATCCATTGAACATGCAAATTTTTTTCATCCATTCATAATGTCTCTGAGTAGTCTAAGGAATTGTTCCTGTATGTGACCTTGATACGAGCAGTAGGTGCCCAACACATGTTTCCTTCGTTGAGTCCTTATCACTTTCTTCTTCATTACCTGTACCCCTGTCTTGAAGTCTACAATATTAATCTCAGCATTATTATAGCCGATTCCCTGTTTGTCTCCAAAGTTCTTTCCCATAGTCAAAATATCATCCAATTTTATCTTGCCAATGTTTAGCTTCAGCCATCTCAGTCCTCTAAGTAGTCAGCCTCTAATTTTTTTACCAGTTGTTCAACTTCATCATCTAGCTTATCAACGAGATCCATCAATTTTGACTTTCTATCTGCAAGTTGGCTTTTCTCAACTTTTAGAATTTTATTTGTCTTAATAACTTTCCGCCACATTTCATACATGTTTTCATAAGCAGTATAGATGTCTTCATTAGTCACTTCCTGGCCATCATCATCACTTGATGAATCACCACTTTGTTTTTCTATGTTGGAATATACAGTAACATCGGTCATCATCTTGTTGGAACATGACTCAGTTTCAATCATCTCAGGAATCTTTGCTCCGAATGCCACATAGTTACTGATGAATTCCTCTTCTTCTTCCACTTATTCATCATCACTCCATGAGTTAACTTATGACCGGCCTTGCTTCTTTCGTGTATTAGCACATTATGCCTTGATGTGTTCATATCCTTCACATTCTCTACATTGAATTCTCCCAGACTGCTGTGCTTCACCTTCTTGATTTCTTGGAAACTGCTGATTTAATTGTTCAAACCGTGGTCATTTATTTTCCCAAAATCTTGTGCATGAGGTTTATTTCCATCTCCACCAGTTTTCTCTAGAGATATCCTATTCACAGTTTTTTCCAGCATTCTTGATAAGTTTTTCGTGATCAATGCAAGTTCTTCAATGTCATCATCATTCTCATCATCGTAGTCAATCTTTGAAGAAGAAACTTTGAAGGCCAAATCATTCAATGCTTTCTTCGTGGGTGGTTCGAGAGTCATCTCATATGTTTGCAAGGATCCCATCAGTTCATCTAGTATCATGGTGGACACATCTTTTGCTTCTTCAATGGCAGCAACTTTCATTGAAATTATTTGAGGCAAAAATCTTAAGGTTTTCTTCACCAGTTTCGCCTCCTTATATGTTTTACCGAGTTGGTATACCATGTTTGCTATATCTCTCAGCTTCCTATTGATTACTGCAATAGTCTCATCCTCCCCCACATTCAATTCTTCAAATTTAGTTTCCAACATTTGAAGCTTAGATTATCGTACTTGCCTCGTTCCTTCATGGACTGTTTACAGAATGTCCCAAGCCTTCTTTGCCTGATAGCATTTATAAATGACTTTGAATTGACTTTCATCTACTGCTGTGAAGATAGCATTCAAGGCTTTTGAATTTGCTATTGATGCCTTAAGTTTATCCAAACTCCAAGTTGATTTGTCCTTGTGTTTCCGCTTCTTAGTTCTCCATTCTCATTCCTTTTCTTTTGAATTGGTTTTAGCATCTTCAGTTGGGTGATTCCATTCTGTTTCCACAAAGTGCCATGCCAGTTCATCCAGTGAGTTGATGAAAACTCTTATGCGAACCTTCCAATAGTTGTAGTTTGTTCCCTCCAATAGTGGTGGCCGAGATACAAAAGCTTCTTTTTCGATCGCCATGGTAAAACCAGATCACACCTTCCTTGACATAACCAAGGTAAGAGTAAATGACCAAGTTCTAATACCAATTGAAATATGTTTTTACCTAAATTTAGTAATTATACCGACTATGTTCCAACATAGATTATCCAATCAAGTATGTAATGAAATCTAAAACATGAACACAGGACTTGGTTACGTAGTTCGGTGAAAACCACCTACATTTGTGGGGCCTAGCCCAGTTCAGAATAAATCCACTACAATGCACACCATACAACTATACTTATCTTTTCTAATTATAGTGAGTGAATTTTGCAAGCTCCCCTTGCTACCGATCCGCCTTAGTCAGACTCCCTCTGACCTCGATACTCGTCGATGCTGGATCTCCTCCTCCGGAGAAATTAAGGGTTCCGATTCCAAACTCAGATAAACAGAGTATTGATTATGTTGGAATACAGGTGGAGGATCTCGGCTACTATCGATGAAGAATGTTCTAAGTAGCTCAGCCAGAATGTTCTCAATATATAAGCCCAATCACACGTAGTAGATTTCTTGTGCGAATGAAATTTCTTCTCCACAAAACATTCTGATAACAGTCAAATCCCCTCGGAGGTAGGAATTACCAAATCTAATCCCTTAAAGTAAGGAATTAGAATATTCCATCCATATCTTAGCTATACCCGAAATCCCATATCAATCCTTATTTCATAAATATAATCCAATCCCATAAATATATGAATTGATATATTCTCCAATAAAAACAGTCCTGACGAAATATAACTCTTCTCGGATTTCATCTCTACATTCCTTTTCACGCAAAACATATCATAATTGATGTTACAACTCAACATTCCATATTTGCATTACATAATCTCCACAACTTGTCAACTTAAATAATTTTGGACTTTACAATTAATGAATTTAATTTATTTTAATTTTGGCTACAAATAGAATCCTCAGGTCAAGAATGTTATAGTGGATCTTAAATAATTTTTATTGAAAATGATAATCAGTTTTTTATCCAGAACAATTACCTATTTCGTTTCCAAGAGTTTTGACCACAAATAGGATCCTCAGCAGGCCAAGAATGTTGCAGTGGATCTTAAATAATTTTTATTGAAAATGATAATCAATTTTTTTATCCAGAACAATTACCTTTTTCGTTTCCAAGAGTTAGTACATATATAAGCAAGAAAAAAATAATATATTTCTCCGGTTTGAGCTTTCTCTTCTACTTGTGCAGTCATGAAAGTAGTTGTTGCTTTAATGGTTGGAGCTGCTTTTGGGTTCTTAATAGGCACTGCATTTGGAAGTCTTTCTATGATCAAAGTGCAACCCTGTTCGGAATTCTCAATTTATTAGCAGCTTAATCAAGCGGCTACTAACTGTTTTTCTATTTCAATTGGTAGGAAATTTTCATGTCCAACTTTATTTGTGATTGTTCAAACGAGTGGAACAAAAATGCAAATATCGATCTATCAATGAAGGTACATCTTTCCCTTCTTCATCTCATATCACGATTCCGATTTTATCAATCTTTGTATAAATCTAAATGATTTATTTATCTCTCATATTTGATTTGCATCTAAGATTTAATTTCTTTTACCGATGAGATAAGCTTGATTATATAAGCATCTGAAAGCTGTTTGATTCTTTTACTTGTTAACATTGAAACTCATTCAATTTGTCTGGCCTAATGTTTTATTTCTATACTGGGAAAATAAACTCTTCATCATACGGGCAGATCCAAAATATATGTTGAAGATTTTGGAAAAAAAAATGGCATGGGATGCCCTTCAGCCGTCATGTTCGTATAATTTACAGAGGGTTGAGGGATTTATTTTTAGGGAAATCTGTGTAAGATTTGTAAAAGGGGAGAACTGAAAGCTTTATAAATGAGTTAGTTTTCTTTGGAAATATTTTATAAAACGGTAAGAAATGAATAATTTAGGGATGAGTTATCGAATTCCTTATTCCTTTTATTTTATCATCTACAAATGTTTTTCCCATATTTGTTTTCTGTGTGAGGAACTGTTCTTTTGCCCTTTTTACAAATCAACTTGCCTGTTTCTTAGCAAAGGAATTTGTTCAACATCTCTAGAACTAGAAGGTTCATTTTGGTAGAAATGATACTGATTCAAACCACCACTTACAAAAGCTGAAGAATTCCAAGATATTGATACATGAAGATGCAACAGAGTTAGAGGAATTCACCGGCAAAACATAGACAGAACTTGGAAATCTGGCCAAGTTTAGCATTAACACGGGGGGTGGAGATGCAAACACTGGAATCATTTCCAAATTCTACCTATGTCTCTTATTTTTGGGTTTACAGCATATTTAGATTGCAAATATTTTGCCTTTTGTCTAAAAAAAACATTTTGTTAGACATCAAAATTTCATAGGTAGCTAGGCAATTGAACATTTTTAAGGGAACTGTTTACCATGTTTTTCTAATGAAATTAGTATCTTTGTTACAAAAACCGCGATAGGCGCTAATAAAAATAACAATCGTATACTCCCCTACGTAGCTCAACTTCTAATTCCGTTAGAAGGGAATGATCATTTTTATGGTACCTAATGCTTAAAATTTTCAGAGAAAAATCCAAACTGCTATAGTTGAGAGTTATGTAACCCCAATTTTGAATTTTATTTTTCAGCCTCTTATTCCATCAGATAAGAAAGGAGCAGACAGATTACCTTTCGGCATTATTGCGAATGAATCAGACTTGTATCTCCGCAGGTTATGGGGTGAACCTAGTGAAGTAAGTTTCAAATTCGACTCTCCCAAGTGTATCCTAAATTTGTTATTAAAGATTTTTCCTTGCTAGTTGCTACAACAAAAAAAAAACTTTAATTTGAGAAACTTCTTCATTATGATCAGTGTATAGTTTCCGAATAATTCTGAACTGTGATTTTTTGTTTTTTAGGACCTTATTCATGCACCCAAGTATCTCGCGACTTTCACTGTTGGTATAAAACAAAAGAACCACATCGATGCAATTATAAAAAAGGTGAGAATAAGGTTATTTTCTTTGTGTAGCTTTCTGTCTCTATCCTCCTTAAGTATGTATTTCTGGTACAGTTTTCAGACAAATTCACTATACTTTTGTTCCACTATGATGGAAAAACATCTGAATGGGATGAGTTTGAGTGGTCGAAGCGGGCTATTCATGTGAGTGCTCCGAAACAGACAAAATGGTAAGAAATCATTGATAAATGCAATGGTTCCAAAAGGTAGTTTTTAATTTATTTTTATGAATAGTCTTGTAATTCTGCTACTTCAATTTTGAAAAAGGTGGTATGCTAAAAGATTTCTTCATCCAAACATCGTTGCCGCGTATGACTACATATTTATATGGGATGAGGACCTCGGAGTAGAAAATTTTAATGCTGAAGAGTAAGCATTTTGTTGTGCAAGTTCTTGTTGGTTGGAATTAGCTTGATCACTTTACAAATTTACCCTGTGAACTTTTCCAGATACATAAGACTTGTCAAGAAATACGGATTGGATATATCCCAGCCTGCTTTGGATCCTTCGACATATATATGGGAGATGACAAAGAGAAGAGCTGACCATGAAGTCCATAAGTACGTATGAACACCCTTTGTCGCAAAATTAGTGTTTTTGCATTAAAAATATTAGTCTAAATTTTGGCCTTTTAATTTAATTGTTATTATTGATCAGAGAATCAGAGACAGCCTGGTGCTCATATCCGCCTCGCCCTCCTTGTGTAGGGTAACAATCTCTTTTCGTGTCATGCGTGTAATTCCATTGTTTTCTATTTGTGAATTCATGACTATCTGAATTTTTTTGATTTTCGCCTTCTGTTAATTTTCCAGATTTGTGGAGATCATGGCTCCTGTTTTCTCTCGGGATGCATGGAAATGCGTGTGGAATTTGATCCAGGTATTTATCATTTATTCAGCATTCCTTATTTAGATTATGTATGAGCTAGCACAACAGTCCTTATATATATGCAACCTCATTGCTGCTATGAATTGATGAAGAATGACCTGGTCCATGGTTGGGGTCTCGACTTTGCCTTCCATAAGTGCGTTGAGGTTCGTCGTAATTTATAGCCTGAATTCACATTTAGTATTACTCTAAATTTATCATGGCTGTAAAAAATTGGGTTAATTTATTACTTTTCAGCCTGCTAATGAGAAAATGGGCATTGTGGATGCTCAATGGATTGTTCACCAATCCATAATTTCACTCGGGGCTGATCAGGTGATTCTACTGTGTTAGATATTCTGACATTATAGCGATTCCCACTCGACATAATTAATTACTAACATTGGATCACGGAATTATGTTGCGTCCTTTTCCAGGATCAGGCAAACGAAGGGCAGGATTTACGGGAAAAGGTAATGACGACATAATAAGGTGTTATATTCTTTACTTTTATATAATGTCCATTTTAGATTTGCTCACGAGACATGTATTTGTTATTACAAGGTACGAGAAAGGTGTTCGAAAGAATGGGAATTGTTTCAAACTAGGATGGAGAATGCCGAGAAAGGACTTGATCCTTCCTATACATCCATCACAACCTCAGCAATAGATTATATCCAATATCTGCTGACAAATTCACTGCGAAAGTTCCAATCAGATATGAACTAGTTACATATATATCATCATAGGAAAACTTCTTTAGCATTATAAATCCTTAATTGGTAGCATTTCAACTGGAGGTTTTGAATTCACTGTATTTCTCGAAAATTTCTGTAATGATAGCTTTGAAGGTTGTTTTCTTGATTTCATATATGGGGAACTGCTCAATTGATATTGTGGAAGAAACCAAGATTTGAACCAGATTTCTAGGTTGGAATCCAGCAAACACAAAAAAAATCAGTTTCATTTTTAAAGAAAATATGCTGCACAAATGACCTGCAATTCTTTCTTCATTACACGCTGATCCTTCGTCATCTATCCTGCAGTTGAGTACAATTACTTTTTAGATCTCAATAAAATAATATAACTTTCTACTTGTTCACCTTCAGTACTAAATATCATTCACTAAATGTTTTTATGTGTGCCAAAACATATAAACTGAAGGTAATATTTTTTTTATAAAAATTAAAACCACCAAACATGGGGGTATGTATTTGGCACCGAAAACCGCTTAACAAAATGAGGTGCAAAAGACAGTACATTTACATGGAAGCCTGTACGATAATTGAAAACTTGAGCATTTCAACTAATTATATACTCCCTCTGTTCCACTTTAAACTTCCTATTTGCTTTTTCAGAGTCAAACTTTACAAACTTTGACCCTAAATATAAATTAATATATAA
>JAULKK010000009.1:6310855-6325189 GCA_032355705.1 Rubia peregrina
TATTTAGTAGATTCACATTGCTTGCTAGTTAACTTGTATTTAAATTGACAACTTAGAAAAACTATCCCAAACCCCCCCCCCCTCTTTGCAAGCTTTTATATACATGAATATCTTTATATTTATCGTAGTATTTTATATGTGAAAAGCCTTAGGAAAATTCCTCTTCTTTGTGGACGACCCCAATTTGCCATTATCTACTTAATTGTATTTAGGAAGCATTCAGGGCTTATAAATAGTATCTTTGAGAGGTACGACGAAGACCTCCCAACTTCAAAAATAATTCAGCCATTTTATCAGCGGGACACATAGCTGATGCCCAATAAACACAACATACTTGGAAAATCGATCAACAACCACAAGAATATAGCCCAAACCATCAACTTTAGGTATACCTGTGATAAAGTCCATCGAGACAAACTTCCATGGGTAATCAGGATTTGGCAAGGGCTGCGACAAGCCTGCCTCCTTCTTTCTCTTTTGTTTTTCCAATTGACAGGCAAGGAACATTTTGACATAAGCTACAATGTCATGTTCCATATTTGTCCATAAGGAGCTTCTTAACAATAAGGCCAACATTCATTCCATAACTGGGTGACCTGCCAATTTTGAATCGTGGGTTTCTTTCAAAAACATCCACCGCAATTTCCTTGAACTGGGTACATAAACCCAACGATCCTTGGAAAACAACACATTGTCTTCTAGCCAATACAGCTGAACCGTGCCCTCCTCAACTGGATTCTACAACTTCAAGTAAATTGGGTCTTGCTTGGACTCATCTCGGGCTTTATCCATGAAATCCATCACAATTGTGGTAATGGCAGCAACATATTTCCCAACGTGCTTCCAACTGAAGGAATCCACAACCTAATTCTATTTTCCTGGTTTGTGGATCCAATCGAAATCAAACTTGGCCAAGAACTCTTTCCATCTTGCCTTCTTTGGGGTCAACTTCTTTTGTATTTTAAAGTATTTATTTCCCACATTGTCTGCTATAACAACTAACGAAGTTCCCAACAAGTAGTGCTTCAAAATCTTCAAGCAATGCATAAGGCCGTCATTTCTTTCTCATGAGTGTTGTACCTTGCTTCATGGTCTTTCAACTTCCTACTTGCATAAGAAATCGGGTGCCCTTCCTGCACCAACACTCCGCCAATTGCATGATCAGAAGTATTTGTGTGAACTTCAAATGGTTTATTGAAATTAGGAAATTGTAAAACCAATTCAGTTGCAACAACTGCCTTCAAAGCATCAAACGCTGCCTTGCAAGATTCACTACAAACCCAAGGAGCATATTTCTTTAACAAATCCGTCAAAAGGTTTACCAGCTTCAAGTAGCCCTTTATAAAGAGGTGATAGTAGTTTTCCAAGCCTAAAAATGATCTTAGTTCTGTGACTTTGGTTAGGGCCGACCATTCCAACACGACAGTCACCTTCTTTTCAGCCATCCTGATTTTTCCTCCACTCAGTACATACCAAGAAAAGTGATTTCTTGAGTGCAAAAATCACACTTTTCTTTCTTGACATAAAGTTCATTTTCTGTTAGTTTGTTAAACATAGTCCTCAAGTGTTCAATATGTTCTTCAAGCGACTCAAAGTAAATAACAATATCATCTAAGTACACCACAACAAACTTATCTAGATACTCATAAAGAACATTGTTCATTAGGTTACAAAAGGTCGTTGGTGCATTTGTAAGAGAAAAGGGCATCACCAGATATTCATACAACTTATAACGAGTAACTGCTAGGTTTTTTCTTCATCCCCCTCGGTTATTCTAACCTATTGATACTCAGCCCTTAGGTTTATCTTAGTATAGAAATGACCCTTAAAAACCAATTGAATAAATCATAGGTGTTGGGGATTGGATAATTATTCTTCACCCTCAACTTATTCAAAGCACGGTAGTCTACACAGCAACGGGGAGATCCATCTACTTTCTTCTGGAATAAGGCTCCAGCAAATCGTCCAACTACTTCCGGAGTTCCACCAGTTCCGCCGAAGACATGCGGTAGGGGGGCCGGGGCTGGTGGTCCTACACCTGGAATTAGTTCGATCTTGTGATCTGTGGCTCTTCAGGGTGGCAAATTCTTAGGCAACTCGACTGGCATCAGATCAGCATAATCATCAAGTAAATTTGCAATAGCTGACGGCACATCTTGGACAACGTCTGGCTTGATTTCAACCAGCACTGAAAGGAACGTGTGTTCACCTTTCTCCAAGCCTTCCTTTAATTGATGTTCCGACAACATCCCTTCAGCCTTTCTCTTTTCCTTGCTTGGATCTGCTCCCTTGAGTACCAAGGAAGGAGAGGTGGAACCCTTTCATCCATGTTCATAAATCCACTCAATTGTGGGATCGGGTATGCCTTGTGAATACACAAACAATATTTTCCTAGAATTATCTCAAGGTCAACTAGGCATCTTAAAATAATGATGCCAATTACACTCGACCAAACATATAAACAGAAATCAACATCAACCTAGCCTAACACTTTTTTGGGTTGTGCATTTACCATTTTAATCTTGTGAGGCATTACATTCAACTTCAAATCATGGGCTAACTTGGTAGAAATGAAACTATGTGTTCCGCTAGAATCAAGCATAATACTTATAGGATAACCATTAAGTGAGCCCAAAACGAACATCAAAGAATTAAAAGGGACAGAGGGACCGACCATATCGATAGTACTTAGAAGTTGTATGGGATTCATCTGTATCTGGATGTCCTTGGTCTCGCTAGATTCAACAACCGTTGTTGCATCCACTCTTCTCTCATTCTATGGGAAATCATAGGCAAAGTGTGGACCACCACACTTGTAATAGCCACCATTTTCTTCTTTGCCTCCTTGGAGCCATCCTTCCTATGGCTCTCCTTCTTAGGGTCAGTTTTCTTAGACTTCCATTCCTTTTTCTTTCCTTCTTTCCCCTTCTTTTCGCTGGAACCAGTGGATGAGACTTTAAAGTCCACTAGTTTCTCGGATGTAGCAACAACCTGGGCTAAGTTTCCATACACAGTCTATGTAACTCCGACTTGGCCAAATTTTGTAACCCATTCACAAAAGTAAACAACATTTCTGATTCAAACATATCCTTCATATCCAACATGAGAGAGGTGAATTCCATCACATGATCGCGCACCGAACCCATTTTCTTCAACTTGTTCAACGCATCTTGAGCGACCCATGCTGCATTTCTAGGCATAAACTGGATTTTCAATACTTCTTTCAAACCGTCCCACATTGTTATTGGGGTAGCTGTGCTATCCACACTCTGAGTTTTACACTAGAGTTTTGCATCACTGGAAAGGCACATGCTTGCCACATTTAGCTACTGACCCTCTAATATTTTAGCGGTCCTGAAGTAGTTTCAATGTCCCACAGAAAGTTCTCAACTTCTTTAGAACTTTTGGTTCCATTAAAACTCATCAGCTCAGGCACCTTGAATACATCAACTCTCTCTGGACCTGGACCAACGACATGGCTGTTAGCAATTACTTGTTTGAGAAATTTTACTTCTGCCGCTGAATCGGCCCAAAGAGGATCATCCTCGTCACTGTCCACCTCGTCATTTTTCTCCTTGACACCCTTTTCCTTAATGTGGAGTTTGAGGGTCTCCACATCTTGGCGAAGGGCTTCAAGTTTCGCTGACATCCCTTTTGAGAAGGAATTAGGCATCTTCGTGACTTGCTTCTCCAAGAGTGCATAATTTACATCCAACTTTTCAAGGGCCTCCTCCAACTTCACCGTTGTGGCCTTGAGGAGATCATACTCTGCTTGCAAAGCCATGATCTTTTAGCTACTAGTCATCGTCATAGTTCACGCTGCTTCATCGTTAGCCCGAGTCTTGGCTCTAATACGAACTTGTTAGACCTTTAGTTACACTCTAAACCCTTTTTCTGATTTAACCAACGATCCGTGAGGAAACGAGGTTTCCCACATTGTAAGCTAACAAAAAACACTCAAATTTATGGAGCCCGGCTCCAACTCTATTTTTTATTGATCAAAGGAAAGTTCTTCGATTGGCAAAACACACCACTAGAATATGTTGGGGTTTTTGCTCTAACCGAAAGTATTTATAGGAAAATTTACACTTGGCAGTTAACAGCCTAACCTCCCAAAGGGAAATAACCTTTCAGAAAGTCCCTAGTAACAACCTTGAGGTTACACTTAACCGTGGGTCTTTCTAAGTTTCTAGCTGCAGCCAACTATTTTCTCTAACCATAAGCTTGCTTCAAGGTTAAACGAAGTTATGCGTCAGTTGGGCCGTGCGGTTTGCAACCCGCACGAGTAACCGTCGTTCCATCCTTGAACTGTGGTGGATTTTGGGACTTGGAACCCAAAACCTTTCCACTAAGCGTAGGTGCCTCTCTAAGGTTAGCCATTACTTTAACCATAGGTGTCTCGCATCGTTTCTAGCCTTTTTCTTCCTTTACTTTAATTCTCCGAACCGATTTGATAAAGCTACCATCTAAGCCTTGGATTAAAACACTTGGTCCTGGAACATGGTTCAACCGACTAGCTCCTACAAAGTAGGCATCTTTACACCCTTTCCCAGACTATAGCTCAAAAAAATTTAGTTTGGCTAACCATGGAAAAATAAGGGTGTAATAGGATGACAGTGGGGCGGGTTTTAGAATTATAGAAAGATAAACAGTTTTAGTTGCAATATTAAAAATTTATTATGCAACGTACAGTAATTATAAGTTTATGACCCAACTAATACAACCCTAAAATTTTATCTCGATTTCTTCTAATTTGCAATTTAAATTTTGGCCTTTCCAGAACTTATGGAAAGACTATCTTTCAAGAAACAAATCTTTCATATTTATATCTAAACAATTAAATGATTAAAATTAATTTGTTTAGTTTAACACAAGTCAAAATCATGGGAAACCTCAACTTTTCATAGGTTTATGCAAATACGTGGTTTAATTAGAATAATAAAAAGGTAAAAGGTTTTAGTTGCAATATTAAAAATTTATTATGCGACATGCAGTAGTTACAATTTTATGACCTGATTAATGCAACTCAAAAATTTTATCATGATTTCTTCTAATTTGCAGTTTAAACCTTGATTTTTCATAACTTATGGAAATATCATTTTTCAAGAGACGGACTCTTTAATGCAATATAATTACCTAAAACAACTAAAATTTGTTCATTTTTAATTCAAAACAACTTTAATTAGAAGGAAGTTAATACAAATGTTATCTTCTTTTGCATATACAAGTGAGAATACTGGGCATTTGAGAATTCAAGGAGAGGAAAATCACAATTCAAATCAGGATACGTAGAGGAGAAACAGAGGAATCAAAATTACTTGTTCAGCGGGTGAATTCGAACGTGGGGCAAAAAGGGAGGTGACAAAGAATAGGAACAGTGTTAATGGGAGCACTTCAAAATGACGTCGTTTTGTGCTGCCACCACGGATGCGGAGAAATGCAAGGATAGTGACACAAGAGCAAGAAACGTCATCCAATTTCTTGGACCGAATATGATAAAGAAAGGAGGTAGGAAAAGTCAAACAACCCAACTAAACACAGAATAAGGAATAAAATAAAATGAAGTTAAAGAGCAATAATACCCCCTCTATACCATTTGTGTCAACCAACCGTTTTGGGAGAATTTCTTTTGAAGTTCTCCGGAAGATAAGTACCGCAATCAAAAATGTATCTCAAATGCACACTCATCAAATTCAAGCTTCCTCTCTCTTATCCAAATCAGAACAAAATATTATTTTTGAGTTAAAATTATAGAACTTTGACCACATATTTAAATAGATATATGAACAATAATATTATTGTATAAGATATTGTTAGATTTGTCGTAACATGTAATTTCTAAATATTAACTTTTACAAAGACCTGAGTGAAATGGTCTCACTCATTCTTATAGCGAGACGAAGGGTCTAAGTACGATTATCTTAAAGATGGGAAATGACATTTCTGTAATTTTTAAAACTTAATTTACTTATTACTTTGTCTGACCATAACTTATGATGAGATTATCTCACGTGAATCTTTCTCTTCACTTTTTATTTTCCGTTAGTGTACGTAGTTGCATATATTTACAATCCAACATTTTTATTAGACATCGTGAAAAATATTTCGTGTAATGTTGGGACGGAGGAGTATCTTTTTTACCTTTAACCATTTTATCGATAGAAATTTGAATATAAAACATTAACACATCACCAATTTAATTATATTACATTAATTAAGGATAGTTGGCGAGTTTGGATTAAGAGTAAATTTTAATTTCACAATTAGCTTCATTTTAAACCGCCTAACAGGTAGACTGATAATGAAAAACCTTATTTTTTATTATCAAAATTATAGAGTACTCGTTGCAATAAATTAAAAATAAGCATTGAATCATCTCATATGATATGATACCGCATATCGGTTAAACGATTAAAACAAGATTTTGTGTTACCTTATAAGTACCCTTAATTATAATTTGAATGCATGTATTTTAAAGTTCAGAAATTCACAGTGATTCGAATTAATTAAATACCATGTAAAACTTTGGATTTGTTTATTGCAATAAAAATTATAGATCTCCATGCTTCACAATGTGACACTAAATTTTAATTGGTACGAGTTGTATTAGAGAACAAATTTTGAAAAAGATTCTCCATCCAGTCAATTTTATCTGCATCATATGAAAAACTTATTACAATTCTAACAAGCCTAATGAATTTTATCTACACCGTGTGAAATTCTTATTACAATTCTAACAAGCCGAATGAATTTTATCTTCATCATGTAAAAATCTTATTACAATTCTAACAAGCCGAATGAATTCTATCTGTATATCCAATGAAAAACTCATTACAATTGCAACACGTGGACACGATATTTACGTAAGGATCCGTTGGAAATGTTCTCATGCTTCATATGTACTTCTAGTATTAGTATCAGTAGGACAAAGTGCCTATATATATGGATGTGTACTTGGATTCAAAGATGATTAAACCAGTTTCTCTGTGCCACCTCTAATCTTCTATTGACACGATATTTTACAACTTAAAATGTAAATTATAATAATTATTTACATAATCTAACTAATTTAAGATAACTAATTTAAAATATTAAATTATAATTATTTGTACATATCGTGTACAAATTGATTTAATTATTTGTTTTACAAGAATTTTATTTGTATATTTTAAATTATAATAATTAGAACACACGATATGTACAAATAAGAGACGTCCTGGAGATAGAGTGGCATTGGGTAAGGGTTGGAAACTTCTTGAGGTTTGTTTGTATAAAACCCAATATGTTAAGACAATTAACAGACATTACCTCTACTGTGTTCCCCTCGTCGACGAACAGTCTGTGTAAAGTGGAGTTGCTCATCTTGGCTTGTGTTACTAGAGGTTCTGATGCGAGTATCAAAACGTGGCATTCTATGAATCTTCTTGTGAAAACTCTTGATGCAGAATTTTGAAGAAGTGCTCTTAACGAAGGCTATCGGGCACCCTCTTGAAATCAAGAAGACACAAACGAAGTCTAGTCTTATGATCTTCACTAACACAAGGGCTGACTTTTCTGAGACCCAAGCACTAGTTCGACCAAATTAACACAAAAAATTCAACGGTTCTAAACACTAATTTATTATGGAACAAACCTAACGGTTTAACGCTTAATATGCAAAGGTAAGAATTGAAATTATGAAATATATGATTGATAAAAGTATTCTTAAACTGTCGAAAACCATCCCTTATTTTTAAGAATATGTTCGGCCATTACAATATAGAAAGAAGATGAGATTTGGTAATTCCTGTCAGAAACTGGAATGACTTATGGCAGGTTTAAGAAACTAAAACCATATCAAACTAAAATACCTAATTTAAATCTAGATATGGCCGAATTCAAGATAAATTCTTAAATGAATATTGTATTATCTAAATCTTACCAAATCTAATCTAATCAAAACTAAAATTAGCTAGAATCGAATATCAACTAATCTATTCTAACCTTATTTAGCCTAATCAGAATTTAATATTTTCTCTGTGCCACCTCTAATCTTCTATTGACAAAGTTATCTGGTTTTTCGCACTCATCCCTTATTTGTTGGATTGCTCCTGCCGGCACCACATTGCGCCTATATATACACACACAAATATGTCTTCTTCTCTACGTATACTCAATGCTCAGTAATCAAGATATGGCTAAAAACATGATGATTACCATTTTGGTTCTGTTTTTTCTCTCTCCGAATTGGTGCGGCGCCATTAGGCCAGCTTTTGAGAAGAATTCAGAAAGCTCCGCGGGAACCGCAACTCTTTACGTCGATGGAGCGGCGCAGAGGAAAATGCCAGACAATTTGTTTGGTGTCTTTTTTGAGGTCAGTAAGTTTTATAGTAAACTAGATAGCACCCGTGCGATGCGTGATTCAAAATAAGTAGTATCAGACTCAACTGTTTTTATAACCTTTCTTTAACTGATTTGCAGGACATTAACCATGCTGGGCCTGGAGGATTATGGGCAGAGCTTGTCAACAACAGAGGTCTGATTTTTATTTTATTTTTATATTAAATTCTTGGTGAATTTGCTGATACTTGTAATGTGACATATATGTATGGACAGGTTTTGAGGCAAGAGATATCAATGAGACGCTGACTCTGGAGCCATGGGGAGTGATTGGGGAGGCTTCAGATGTGACAGTCACAACAGATCTTTCATCACCGTTTCCACGAAACAAAGTCGCGTTGAAGATGGAGGTTCTATGCGACAAGTGCCCGGATGGCGGTGTTGGCGTATTCAATCCTGGATATTGGGGAATGGTGGGTGTGTTCATCTATCTTCAGATTCTCTGAGTTACATTGATTGGATTTGAACGGCAGTTTCTTGACTCTTTTTTCTTCTTACTGTTGCAGAATGTTGAGAATGGAAAGAATTACCTAGTGACTCTTTACGTTCGAGCTCTTGATTCTGTTGATCTCGAGGTTGCATTGACAGCGCGAGTAGTCACCGATCCTCTGGCTCATCAACATGTCCAGTAAGTTCAGATTTGTAAATCCAAAAGTAGATATAATGCATGATCTTTATTTGAATCTGTTGGTTTGCTGCAGAATTGAGTCGGGTGGAAAATGGCACAAGGTAGAATTCAAGTTGACAGCCATGGGATCTCACCCTCGTGCAATGCTGACCATCACAACAAGCAAGAAAGGTGCTCTGTGGCTTGATCAAATCTCAGTTATGCCCGAGGATACTTATAAGGTGGGATTTTGACTGAGTTATGATATGATAATCATGTTGTTTCCTATTATAACTTCTAGTCATATATTATAACAGGGGCATGGATTCAGAAAAGACATTTTCAACATGATTAAGGATTTGAATCCTGGATTTATTCGATTTCCGGGTAATGCCACAACCTCATTCTTTTCTTATAAAAACAATTCATTTGATACGTAGTGATTTTTTCATTAATGCGAGGGTACTGAACTGCTGAAAAAAAGAGCAGAATGAGCATTATTCTATTTATTTGTGGAATTTCATTGGTCTAATTAATTATGTTGGTAGGTGGAAATTATGTTGAAGGGGTTCAACTGAAAAACAGTCTGGATTGGAAACACACAATGGGACCGTGGGAACACAGACCTGGCCATTTTAATGACGCATGGAATTATTGGACGGATGACGGCATGGGCCATTTGGAGTTTTTCCAAGTATGTCATTCTCAGCACAATTTCTGCTTCATTGATTTTTCTTCTCTTTTCTTTCAAAATCACATTTTTCTTTTAATATTTTACAAGTATCTCATTATGTAAAATGAATTATGTCATAACATCTTTTTAATTGGATAATGATCCAAATGGATTCCTAATCAAAATCTTTCTTTTGTTCTTGTGTGGGTTCAAACACACAATTATAGTGGAGTGTGTTTGCGAAATTGTGCTTATAAGTAAAACCAACTTATTTTAAAAGTAGATGAGGTCAATTTTATTTTTTTTCAAAAATATAACTTTTGCTTTTAAAATAATCATTTTTAATAAGTTCTGTCAAACACTTAGGTTATAAGTTCTGTCAAACACACCCTTAATATTCGATTCTCGTGTATTATACTTTTTTCTGAGCAGCTAGCTGAGGATCTAGGAGCTCTTCCCATATGGGTATTTAGCATCGGTATTAGCATCAGTGGTTTAGAAGTTGATCCAAAGTTCATTTACCCATACATCCAAGTAAGATTTATTCTGAAAAGGCATAATTCATCTATTCCAATTTTTATAAAGTAATTAAGCTTGATTACTAATTGATTTAAAACTTTAGGATGCTTTGGATGGCATTGAGTTTGCCTTGGGAGATGTGGACACAACATGGGGCGGAGTTAGAGCTGCAATGGGCCATCCCAAGCCTTTCGATTTGAAATATGTTGCTCCTGGTAACGAAGATTGTGGCAAGCCCATGTATAATGGTATGAATTGTTTTCGAGGAATTAGTGTTTCTTTTAATTTTTTTAGAGTACTGTTTTATTATTTTCACCATTCAATTTATTAATCAAATAGTGTTTTGGGTATTAATTTAATCAATGTTGCTTTGCCAAATCAGTGACTTATCGGATGTTTTACGATGCAATTCGGAGAGCCTACCCGGAGATAAAAATAATTACAAATTGTGATGGAACTAATGGCATTCTCGACGTGCCTGCGGATATTTATGAATACCATGTAAGTTCATTTGTATTTCGCGGTAATTGTTTTTCCCCCACTACTTATGTAATATTTATAAATGTCACCATCTAGATCTTGTATTTTACGTCTTAACTTCAGTTCAGTTTAATACAATTCAGTTAAATTTATTTTATAATTATTATTGTTTTTTCTGTTTGTGTATAGGTTTATCCAACTGAAGCCATTGATATGTATAATCAATATACTCACTTCGACAATTCACCTCGCACAGGTCCCAAGGTAGGCTTCTTAATCAGTTCTCATTTTTTTCATTCTTAAAAAAATTAAAATGTTCATAGATTTGATTAAGCAATTTATTTGCAGGCATTTGTGAGCGAATATGCTCTCTGGGGGAAGGCACCTGGAAAAGGCAATCTCCTGGCTGCACTTGCTGAATCTGCATTCCTTTTGGGATTGGAGAAAAACAGGTACTTACATATACATAAGCTTGATTTCTTTCTTGAGTGATAATACAGACAATGAAAATTCACAATGAAATAGAAATTAAATAATGTTGGTGTTAATGAAAAGCCCAAATCTCAAATCACAAATCATCTTCCTTTAACGTGAAACCAACTATAGATACATTTGTGTTTTCATTAATGTCATATCAGTCACTATCTGATTTCACTATAAATTTTCAATGTTTATCGTTATTTTTCTTGAAACATTAATGTTGTAAACTTACAATTTGTACATGATTAATGCAGTGATGTTGTCGAATTTGCAAGCTATGCTCCATTGCTTGTAAACGCTAATAACTATGCGTAAGTTCTTCATCCCTCCCTCAAATAGGAACACATTAAGTTAAGAAAAATGTGTAAGCTAACAGAAAAGGGTTCTACTCGTTTTGATCATTTAGGTGGACACCAGATGCAATAGTATACGACTCGGCCAAGATTTACGGCACGCCTAGCTACTGGATGCAGACCTTCTTCGAAGCATCCAATGGCGCGACTTACCTCAACTCGCAACTCGTGACAAGCCCCTCAGAAACTCTCACAGCTAGCGCGATGTTATGGCGAGACAGCAACGAGACACAGTTCTTGAGGGTGAAGGTGGTGAACTACGGAAATAACACAGTGAATTTACGGGTGGCGACGGGGCACCTGAAGGTGAAAAATGGGGCCTTGCCTGGTACAAAAGTGACAGTGCTGGAAGCAGAAAATGTGAGGGATGAGAACACTTTTGAGAACCCTAAGAAGATTGTGCCGAAAACGTACTACGTGGCGAACTCTGGGGAGCATTTGAACTACAAGTTGAATCCTCACACTCTTTATTCGTTTGACATTGCTATGGGTGACTTGTAATGTAGGATTTGTCATTAAGTTTAATTATTGAATAAATTAGGGTTTGTGAACTGTGATCGATCTTTTATGTTGGAATTTGTGCAAAGGATCGTCTAGGAATAATTAGGGCTTTGGAGGGAAAACCTCGTGCCCTCATATGCAGCTACAGTCATTTTTATTCTTTTATAAATATTACTTTAATGAATTGGATTTTGCACAGGTTTATATCAATCTCTTCATGACATCTTTTCTAGTGTGTTTACTTTCATGAGTTTCACAAGGAGCTTTGGAGCAATTGTAACATTATCACCGGTGTGGAAGTTACATGTTCGAGGTTTAAAAGCATATTTTGGGACTTAAAATAATAATGCTAAAATGAGGCCTAATATTTGATCCTTATGAATTAATTGGACTTCCTCTCCGAAGTTCCCACTAGTAGAAAAAATTATTTTAATTAACTACCCATTTTTAACTTTGATTCATCAAAAATTGAAGTTAAAGGGTATTTCACTTGAATTATAATAGATCTAATTGATGGAAAGTCACGCTTAACTATTTAAAATCGAAACTAAAAGTGTAGAAAATAAGGGTAATAATTTTGTGATTGTATTCATGAACTGGGGCACATTATATACAGCTACAAAGACCTATGCAGAAAATCAAAAGGAAATATAATCTAATTACAATTACAAGTAATATTCATTATTCCTTAATACTCTTCCTCAAGTTGGAGCATGGAGATCAGAAACGCCCAACTTGCCAAGTAGTGAATGAAACTGATTACGCCCGAGAGACTCGGTAAATAAATTCGCAGGTTGATCAGAAGTGCGGATATGATGAGTAACAATATTACCAGACTGTACAACATCATAGACGAAATGGCAATCAACCTCAATATGATTCGTACGTTCATGGAACACTGGATTTGCTGCAATATGAAGAGCAGATTTACTGTCAAAAAACTGTCATGTAGGAGCAGAATGCTCAACACCTATGTTTTGAAGCAAAGACTTAAGCCACAATAACTCACAACAAGTAACAGACATTGCACGATATTCCGCTTCAGTAGAAGAACGAGAAACCGTGACTTGTTTCTTAGTCTTCCCTGAAATTGGAGAATTACTGATCATCACAAAGTACCCAGAAAGAAAACGTCGTGTAATTGGGCATGCAGCCTAATCAGAATCACAAAAGGCAGTCAACTGTAAAGAACTACATGAAAAGAGAAAAACCTAGACCGGGATGACTCTTCAAGTAGTGCAAAACATGAATTATCGCTTGCCAGTGAGGAACACAAGGAGGAGAAATTTCTTAGTTTGGTGCTACAGTAATTTGTGTTGGATGCAATTGGTGAAGTCGCATTTAGCAAATGCGACTTCATGATTTTTTTTAAAAAAAATTAAAAATAGAGGGCGCATTTAGAGAATGCGTCCTCTATATAGAATTTTTTCCCATTTTGTTGCCGGACTTTGTTTATGTCCATATTATTTTAAAAAAAAAGAAGGAGAGGGCACATTCATAATATGCACCTTATGAATTATTTTATTTTTTTCATTTTATTTCCAGATTTTGTTTATGTCCATATTAATATAATAACCATTATACTGTTATTTTTATTTTGATAATAAATATAATTTTAATTCAATTACAAAATAATTTATAACATAATAATATTTATATTTAAAATAATCTAATTATTTATAATACAAGCATTATAAATTAAATTATTTATATAAGAAAATAATATATTCCTATTAGAATATTGTTACATTTATTTATAATATTAATTATGTAATAATATTATCACTAAATATTTATATGAAAATTATAGTTTCATTCAAATTCGACTCATATACAACTCAAAAAATAATATTATAATAAATTTATACAAATAATAATTACAATATCATATTTTTTTTGAAAATAAATATAAATTATAATCAATTACAATATATAATATAATATAATTTTATTTATAACATAAAATAATAAATTAATGATTTCTATAAGAAAATAATATATGTTTATATTTAAATATTATAACTATTATTTTGTATAAGTTATGAAATAATATTATTTATTATTGAATTTGAGTTTATTTATAAACTATTATTTTAGTAATATTCTATTACTAAAATATAATTTTCATATAAACTAAAATTTAATAATGAAAAATATTATTTCATAACTTATACAAAAGAATAGTTATAATATTTAAATATAAACATATATTATTTTCTTATAGAAATCATTAATTTATTATTTCATGTTATAAATAAAATTATATTAATATTTTAATTGATTATAATTTATATTCAAAATAAGATATGATATTGTAATTATTATTTGTATAAATTTATTAT
>JAULKK010000009.1:6507595-6517720 GCA_032355705.1 Rubia peregrina
TTGATTAGAAATGTGTTGATATGGATTGTTTGTATGATAACATGTTAGGAGTTAGATGAAAGTGATCAATTTCTTCTTGTTTGACATGTAGTCTAAGAACATGAAGTTAGGATTTCTAATTGGTTTGATGAGTGATCTGCACCTTGCAGGGTCGTTCTTTTTACCAAATTACCCGCAGAGCGCTAAGAAGACCAAAGATAGAGATTTATATGTTGCTTCCGTACTCAACTCACTACCAAATACTCAAGAGTAGCTAGTGGAAAGTTCGGGGTCGTCCACAAAGATGCTATATTTTGAAAGTTAACTAAACACAATTCACAATCAAGCGTCACTCCGATTGTGTGTTGGGAATAACTAGTGCTATAAATATAGGTTTTTTTGGGTGGGGTGGGGGTTATCTAACAACTACTAATCATGCCAAAACAAGAGATCAAAATATATTAAACTAGCCTTGGGGATATTTGTGTAACATGACCGGTAAATGACTTCGATCCTAGATTTTACTGTATATAAGACATATAAACCTATCTCATGTCTATGTCACGTAGTGTTAGTGATGGTCGGAACTTCCCAATGTCTGTCACACAAAGGTACCTAAGCTAATTTCGTAATTAGGGAAAGTGCATTAGCAATCAAGGATCCGAACATCGCCCCTTATTCCCAGTAAAACTCACTCCCAATGCTAACGCGCCCCGCGTAAAGGATCAAGTGCCTAAGCAGTTGCCTTGCAAGTGTTGCAACTGTTAGGCATGAGGGTAAGGAAAATACATCTGGGGCGCTCCACTATGGACACTTCTCCCTAGACCTATAGAGGCAAAGTAATCGGCGTCTCACGCTGACTCTAGGGTTGAAACGACGATGGTCGCTACACAACAAACCTACAAACTATCATGCTTTTTCCTATCGGGGTACACCGAGGGTGCCTCACACCCCAGTTAGGGGCAATGTCTTCCCTTACATGAACATTATTACATGATGATCCAACCAAACTAGGCTATAACGATCGGAACGGTACTCTCGATCATATATGCATGCACTCACAAAGCTGGTATTCACGAACCTACAATACGCCTAACCCGACACTCCCAAGGAGAGATCAAGACTAGCACGATAACATATCACATATTAACTACGGTGCATAAAATTATATATATATATATAACATGCATCATACAAGAATATAAAACTCAAATCAAACATGAATATTCATAGACATAAAAGATAGGAAGATCTAGAATCCCACAAAATCATTACCTAGTCATGAATACAAATAAAATCCCAAGTAATCAAACTACTCTAATACTACTATTAAATCCATGGCATTCATTGAACTAAATGCCATGGATCTAAGAACTAAGAGAAGAAGAACTCTACAGAAAGAGAGAGAGAATTCTCCTCTTTCTTCCTACCTACCAAAAAGTAAAATCTACATTATGCCTACTTACTTAACCCCATGAGACTAAAGACTTCTTATATAGGAGAAGATAAATGGGCCTATGAAGACCCAAGTTTGGAAAAACCCTAGTGAAACCCTAAGACCACCACTAGTGCCACTTCGGCACGGGCTGTGCAAAAGCACACAACCCGCACCTCACTACTCGTGCAAAAGTACACGGGCCGCGGACTGGAGTTGTTCCCTGGGTCACTGAGTGTGCAGCCCATGGAAAAGCATGCAGGCTGCGAACCGGAGTCGTAATCGTCATTATTGAGTGTGCGGTCAAGCAATATCTCACGGGCCACGGACTGGAGACCTTGTTCTTCAACTTCTTGGCACCCGAGCCATGCAAATTCACACGGCCCGCTCCAAAACTTAGTCTCCTTGAAAAGTGAATAGGCATGGGCTTGGAACAGGCCGTGCAAATCCACACGAGCTGTGCTAGTCTTCGACTCTTCCAAAACTTGGTTTTTTCCTTCAACTTGTTTGCGCCGCTACGGGTGAACCGCTAATCTTATTTGGGAGTTCTTGTAGTCAATTTTATACACCCAAGAAGATGAATCCAATGGAACCATCCTCGGACAATGATTCATCTCGGATCATTACCAGAACTCAGTTTAGCTCTCAAATTACAATTCACCCGCTTCTTTGTCTTCCTTCTTCAACCCTTCTATCTTCCACCACATTTGGACCCGTGGCCTTTTGTCTTCTATCATCCTTGTGAAAGACCTTCTATTATACTACTCTGAAGTGCTTATGAGAAATCTACAAATAAGCTCACAAAATAGAATCTAGATGCTCGTAAGGACATATAATCCATTAGATCTAAATAAGCTACAAAACGAGGGATTTAGATAAGAAAATGAACAATGGTCACTTAAACCTTTTGTAATGTAAACTCATTTAAACCTAGCAATATACCATACAAAAGCTACTATAAGATAAGCTAAATGAATTAAAAACACATGCTTCTAGCATCTCATCAATGAGGTTATGCATTGCTAGATGAATATGAAAATGTTAAACTCTTTGTTATGTTTATCTCAAGGTAGAAAATATAGGAGAGTCTTAAATGTTGAACTTTCTTGATTACCTTAGGAAGTACATGAATTGGTTAAATGCTTAGGCATTTGGTTGAATTTTTGTAGGCATTAGCAACTTTGTTGATTTTTTGTGCATAATGTCATTAATGGGATGTCTTTAGGTGTTGATAGTCTAAAGCAGTCATTGATGAGGTGTATAAAGAGACGTTGAATCAACTCTTGTATATTACACTCAAGAAAAGTAGGAGGTTTATCTTCACAATCGGTAATCAAGAGGTTAAAACTAGAGTAATG
The DNA here is from genome assembly GCA_032355705.1 of Rubia peregrina. NCBI lineage: Eukaryota > Viridiplantae > Streptophyta > Magnoliopsida > Gentianales > Rubiaceae > Rubia > Rubia peregrina. The sequence goes on from JAULKK010000009.1 coordinate 6,510,368, forward strand.
GTTCTATAATTAATATGTGGTTTGGAAGTTGATATCAATTGTGTCAAAGGCTTTGTATCTTTGTGTTTTAGTCTTCCTTTTTTACTTGTTTACATGATAAGCAAGTTGTTATTTATAATATAGTTATCTTGTATTTCAATTGTAGAATTAATAAATGAAACCTAATTCCCCCCTCCCTTAAATATATATGTTCATAAAATCTTATATGCATGAACCCTTAGAAAAATCTATCTTCTCTGTGGACGATCCCTACTATCACTATCTACTTAATTGTAGCTTAGGAAGTAATTGGAGTTATAAATTGTACATTTGAGAGGTATGACGACGACCTCCCATAAACCACTACTCGTCATCGAGTAAGAACAATCAAGGCTTAAGGCGATTCCTAAAGGCTCTACCCTCTAACACATTCGAAATCTTTGATTTGATAATTCCCTCAACTCTAAACATGACAGTTTACCCATCCCGCATATTTGGCCTAAGTGGTTTCCACCCAGCAAAATTTCCCAAAACAATTTACATAAAAATTAGGTATTCATCATCAAAAGTAAGATAAAAGGAGATTGAATCTTCCCAAAAGTTTTCAAAGTGGCAAAATGAGCTTTCAAATATTTTATTTCTATCAATTTTTCTCTTTTTGCCTAGGAGCCCTCTCAGATTTTCATAGCCTCTCATTTCTTTTTACCTTACACCTCACCTTTTTCCACACAAATTAGGTCTCTTACTTTTGCATAGCTCGCCCTTTTGGATTTCCGATCTATTATGACCCCCCAAATTTTGACTAAGTTGGCCGCGAGCGGGTTTTCAACTTAGCGGGATTCTTTTTGTTCCTTTCTTCTTCTTTTTTTCAATAAAAAAATACTTCCTAAGAAGTTCCTAATTACAATAAAAAAGCAATAAAAATCGTATCAAGCTGGGAGGTCGTCGCCATACCTCTCAAGTGTACAATTTATAACTCCAATTACTTCCTAAACTACACTTAAGCAGATAGTGGTAAGAGGGAATCATCCAAGAAGAAGAGTGATTTTTATAAGTGTTCATACATATAGAATTATATGTAAACATATAGACATATAGTTACATACCGCCGGGGGGGGAGGGGTTGGTTCACTAAGTTGTGAAATTAAAGAACAAAGCACCTAGCAAATAAAAGAGGGTATCCTAATCATGCAAATAAACTATGAAGATAGGATTAAATACAAAGTTAAGATACCTTGGGCGCAATTGATTTTCACTTCCAAGACTCTTATCTATCATTGAATCCACAACCTATTTAACTATCTTGACTGCCTATTATGGTGGTAAACCTCCATTCTTCTTAGTTGCAGTTTACAAGAGTGGTGTATTTACATCTTTTTGTAAACCTCACTATTGACCACTTTAGACAATCAACGCCTAAAGACACGCCATTTATGGAATTACGCATGAAGAATTAACAAGATTGATAACACTTATAAACATTCAGACAAATGTCTAAGGATTTAACCAATTAATTCATTTACTAGGGTTAATCAAGAAAGTTCAACATTCAAAATTCTCCCTTACTTGCTACCTTAGGATAAAAATGATAAAGAGTTCAACATTATCACATTCATCTACAAATTATAACATCATCAACCTAATTAAAGTCCTAACTTCATGTTCTTGGATCACATGTCAAAAGAGAAGAAATTGATCACTTTCATTAACTCCTAACATGTTATCATATAATCAATTCATATCATCACACTTCTAATCACATAAATGAAGGTAACAACCACATTCAAAGCTCAAAAACACACAATAGTCAAGAACATTAAATAGGCATAATATAATTCTCAAGAAGATAGTCGATGTGCAAGAGTAGGCCATAGAGCAATTGATTGAGATGATGCATGCCTCAAAGCTTGAAGGTCTTCACGACCTTGTTCCTTATGAGAGGCAAGAGTTATGCCAAGAAGAGAGGAGAAGAAGATGTGAGGCAAGGGGCATGAGAGTGGGACCTTTGGGGTCCCAAGAGTGAGAGCTTACTATATATTCTCCCTACTCCACTTGTGATTTTATAGCTTGTATGATGCATTGGGGACAATGCAAAGTTTAAGTGTGGATGAGGGAGTAGTTAGACACTTAGGAGTTCTAGCGGAATTCATTTACGTGTGTTTGCTTGATTTTCCTTATTCTCATTATAGTATGAAGCCTACTTTGGGCATTTTGTGCTACGCAAAAAAGAAATTAAAAATGGGAAAAAAATACGCGGCTAAGTTGCAAAGTCGAAAGGGCGACTTAGGCAACAAGGAGAAAGGCCCGGATATGTTGAAATATCTATGCAAAAGTGAGAGGTTAAATGGTGTGGAAAAAGGTGAGAAGTGAGCTTTGAAAAATAAAATAAAATTGTGGGATACTAGGATGAAAATTCGAAAGAGCTCCTGGGAAAAATGAGAGAAATTGAGAGAAATAAAAAAATTATCCTATGATTCTCTTTGCTTGTCCTTTGGTAGTTCTTTTGGCAGAGTAACTTAGCTTCATACATTCATATTTTGTGAACTTCACATTTCAGTTGGTATATATGTTGGTTGGATAGATTATCTTAGTTTCTTTCGCATGCTATGTTTCACTTGGATCTTTGCTCGTTCTTGTTTACTCAAGGACAAGTAAAGGTTTAAGTGTAGGAGATTTTATGAGACGCTAGAAGCATGTGTTTCCTAATGCATTTAGCACATCTTTTAGTTGGTTTTTTATGGTTGATTGCTAGGTTTAAGTAGGTTTACATTACAAGGGGTTTAGATAGTCATTGTTGGTTTTCTGTCTAAATCCCTCGTTTTGTAGATTATTAGATCCAATCGATTCTATCTCTTTACGAGCATCTAGATTCTATTTTGTGAGCTTCATTATAGATCTCTTGTAAGCACTCTAGAGTAGCTTAGTGAAGGCTATTCGCAAGAATGATAGAAGATATTTGAAGGCCATTCGCAAGGATTGTAGTAGACCAAAAGCCACGCGCTTAATCGGGGTAGCATGTGGGATGTGCCAAAGAAAAAGTGTTGAAGTCTGGAATAATAAGAAGATTGGCACGACTCGTTCCCCTTTGCACGACCTATGCCAACCAGTGGCTCAAGCGACTTAAGTCTTGGTGTGAGCAGTGTCCTTTTGCACGACCTGTGCACCCTGAAGATCAAGACCTAGAGTTCCAGTCCGTGCCCCATAGCCAAATGTGTGGCTGCACCATAAGAAGCCAAGGATTTTGACTCCAATCCTCTGTACGCGTACATCTGCATGGGCCGCGCCGCTTAGACAACCACATGCACTCTCCAGTCCGCGGCCTGCAAGGAATTTCACGAGCCACGCGATCAGGTTGGCAGGGAACCATCCCCAGTCTGCAGGTCGTGTGCTATTGCACGACCCGTGCCGACGTGGCTGCTAGGGGTTCTCTTTTTTTGGGCTTTTCTAAGGCCTATTTACACCTACTATTTAAAGAGCACTATTCTACTTGGGTTTAGAGAGCCTTCATAATTTGTAATTTCTATTCATAGTTCGAAGAGTAGGTAGAGAGAGAAAGAGACTAACTCTTCTCTACCTTTGGCATTGAATCCAATGCTTGAATTGGGTTCAATGTCCATGGAGCAGTGTAGATTTTATTTGTATTCATGATTAGGTAATGATTTTGTGTGATTCTAAATCTTCCTATCCTTTATGTCTATGAATATTCATGTTTGACTTGTGCTTATTATTCTTGTGAGATGTATGTTATATATATATATTCTATAATGCACCATAGTTTCATATGTGAAATGTATCGTGCTACGCTTGTTTGCTCATTGGGAGTGTCGGGTTAGGCATATTGTAGGTCCGTGAGTACCGGCTTTGTGAGTGTATGCATATATGATCGTGAGTACCATTTCGATTTTATAGCCTAACTTGATTGGATTGAACCCCGATAGATTCGGAGTGATAGTTTGTAGCAACTAGGGTTGTCGTGTAGCGATCATCGTCGTTTCAACCCTATAGTCGTTGTAAGATGCTGATTTCTTTGCCTCTATAGGCCTGGGGAGAAGAGTCCATAATAGAGTGCCCAGGATGTATTTCCTTACGGGGAAAGAGGAGCACTCTCCGGATTCCTTTAATTGCCGATGCACTTTCCCTAATTACAGAGGCGGTGTTGATAAAATCAAATGGGCTTAGGTACCTTTGTGTGACCGACATTATGAAGTGCCGACTATTACCCACACTATGTGACATAGATATGAGATATGTTTTATATGCGATAGAGTCTAGGATCATAGTCATTTACCGGTCATGTTACACAAATATTCCAAGGCTATTTTAATATAGTTTGATCTCTTGTTTTTCTTGATTAGTGGTTGTTAAACGAAACCCCACCCCTCCAACCCTATGTTCATAGCACTAGCTATTCCCGACAAACAATCGGAATGACGCCCGATTGTGAGTTGTGTTTAGTTATCTTTCAAATCATAGTATCAATGTGGGCGACCCCCGACTTGCCACTAGTTACTCTCTAGTAGTTGGTAGTGAGCACAGGACCAACAATACAAATTCTATCTTTGATCTCCCAGCGTTTAGCGGGTTAGTAATTGCTCTACCATGAAAAGGTCGGTGTTAATAACAACCCCACGGAGTGCGGATCACCCAACATCCGCTCTATCGTTCGCCGAGTCAATGATCCCCAACTCCACCCTCTTCTTTTCCATCCATTTCGCTACCTTCATAACCATCTCGCCATCAATTCCACCTGCACGTCTAGCTCGGGGAAAGTGCATGGCACCCAATATGCAATGAGGTTGGGGCAAACCAGCATTGGGTCCCACTTTCTCACCCCCATGAATCCTCATCGGTGCCCATCATCATCTCCGACGGAGGAAGTTCGACCCTAACCTTGCGGCTGCTCGACCCTAACATCCGCGCTATCCTGCACCAAGTCAATGATCCTGGCCACTGCCGCTCTTCCCCTCCTCATCGGAGCCTTTCGTCGTCTCCGACGACGGAGGGAACTCATCTTCAACGCCGGTGAAGAGGTTGACTAGGTGACTGGGAAATGGTGAAGGGGGTTCTCCGGCGCTGGGGAAACAAGCTGAGGAGGTGGCAGGCTGGGATGAGGTGGTGGTTGGTGTGGTGGCGGGCGAGAGGGAGGAAGAAGACCAGAGGTTAGGTTTTCTTTTTCTTTTTTTTTGTTTTTAAGTAGGGGTAAAATGGGAAAAACAATTCAGCTTCTAAGGGTAAGGATATTTTTGTCATTTCGGGTTTGATTAACACCTAAATTGATGAGTCAGTGTCGGAATTAGGCAAAAGTTATATTTTCACAATTTGTCAAAAAGTTAGGGTTATTTTGACACTTTCTCATTTTGCAGGGTTATACTGACACTTTTACCCTTAAATTAGGGTTAGAAGTGTAAAAATCCCTAAATATTAACTGACGTGACCCGACCTGAACTAAACCCTGGTAGAACTAAACAAAGTTATCTGAACCGATAATAATTTGTTCAGACCCAACCCAAAAAACATAAATGACTCATTTCAACTCGAGATGACAATAACCTGACCCGTTCCAAACTTAACCGAGATATTACATGATAATAACCTGACCCCACAGTAACTTGATCGGACCCGAGGAACATTACAGACCTGTTAGAAACCCGACCTGACAGTAACTCAATCGAGAAACATTACAAATCCATCAGTAACCAGACTTAACAGTTACCCGATCCGACCTGACTTTCCCACCTTTCAACCCAAATGTTTGAACCCGGATACCCGAATTGACAACTCTAAGACGCGGTATAATTTGAGGAGTATTAAAATTCAAAATTAGGGGGAAAAAGAACTCTTTCATTAAGTATTAAGGATGAAGCAGAAAATGTGAATACAGTACAAGGGCAGGAAGCAAGGCGTAATTAATCGATTTAGGAAAGTTTTTGTATATGAAATGAGCGAAATTGCGGGCATTGGAGACCCTTCTCCTTCCGAGGGTTTGGATGCTAATCGAATTGGTGAAGTGAAGGGATGGCTTGAATCCCAATTCAGTGCAGTTGGGAAAGACGTGCCTGAGTTCCAGTACACCCCTCGAAGCATCGCTCATTTGCACAATCTCGCCGCCATCTCCCAGGCTAAAACTCAAGCTGCTACAATTGTCGCCAATGATTTTCGCCACAAATCCACTGAATATCGCGCTCAAGGTACCTCTCTCGTTTCCGGATATGTATACCTGGTCCCTGCCTGCATAAGCTTCACATATTTGTAGACCCAGGAATTATGAAATGCTGATGCTTTGAAGATACCTCAAAATCGCTTCGAATTTTGAATTTTTGGCTACTAGCATTTTGTAGGTGGTTTAAATATTTAGTCCTGGTGAATGGCTGTAAGTTCATTCCTTTTCCAGCCTTCTGTTTAGTCTTCTTTTGTTTCTTGAAAAGGATTTAAAGGGAATCTCTTAGGGCTGTGTTTCACTGCCAAGACTTCTAGTTTTCTTATATGAATAAGAATTTATCATGTAGCTGCGAGGATACGAGAGATTTTGGAGCATGTGGGGTTGGCGCAGGAGAGTTTGCCATCAAATGTGGTCTCCTCGGCACAAGTTCTTGCTAGTGTGGCTAATTTGTTGAATATTAGAGATACTGAATTAAGCAGGTGACTCTTTAACATGTACAAGTCAACACCATATAAGTAGTTCTCTTTAGACCTATTTGTTTCTTGGCTTACCAAGGTGGAAAAATCTCAGTTTCCTTGTAGCCATGGCGGACCTCTCTTTGAGAAAAACTGCGGTAGAAGAGAAGAGGTCGAAAGTGCAACAGGAATCTAAAATACTGCTTGATTACACTCGCAAGGCAATCTCAAGGTTGACTTATTTAAAACGGTAAATATGTAAAGCTCGATTAGAGATTATCATATCCAGGCACATTTCCATAGTTCAGGTTTTTTCATTTATTTTTTGTTGGCTAGAACTCTCTCACAATTGGAAGACGATATAGCTCCCTGTGAAACTGAAATGGAAAGCCGGAAGACAAATTTGGCTATTATGGACTCGAAGGAACGCCAGTATGTGCAACAATACTCCAATTACAAGGTACATATGTTTGACGTATTTGCAGATTTCTGGCTTGGTTAGATTCTGGGATTAAAAAATCACGCTTAAAGCGCTGAGTGCAAGCTTGAGCTCTTTGTATCACGAAGCGCTGAGCATGACGAAAAGCGCGCGCTTTTTAGTGCTTTTCAGCGCTTCTGAAGCGCAAAGCGCTCCAAAAACGCGCTTTTGGGCAAAAGCGGGGTTTTATGCTTTTGGGCTGAAATGTGCTTCTACATTTTGTTTCCTTTTTTATAATTAAATATTTTGGGCTGAAATGGAGTAGCTTTTAGGGTTAACTA
>JAULKK010000009.1:6554810-6566525 GCA_032355705.1 Rubia peregrina
TGAAAAGAGTCGATGTTTTGTAGTTTTTTGGGTAATATTGGTTGATATTTTTTTCTTTTTTTTTATTCTCTCATGTTGATATTTTTTATTTTCTCAAAGAGATCTAGGTGATACGAGTTCATGTTTGAAAATTTGGGTGACATAGGTTGATTTTTAGTGTTTTTTTCCATTTTTTTTAATGAATTTTAGGTGATAGGAATTGATATTTTTAGCTTTTGGTTGATTTTTTTTTTGTAGTTTTTCTTTTTAAATTGATAATTGAAGCTTTTGTTGATGTTTTTGTATTTTTTTATTATTTTTAGTTGATGTTTTGTTAGTTGTAGTCGACGTTTTTCAATTTATTATTATTTATTTTTCATTTATTTTGCTATTTTTTAAAATATATATTTTTTACTGCAATTTTTTAGTCTATGTTTTATAATTTTTCGTTGATATTCTACTATTTTTTGCTGATGTTTATAATTTTTAGGTTGATGATCATATTAATCATTGGCAGTTTTAAATGATTTTTTTTGCAGACTACAGATGGCGGGAAAATGATGGGAAACAAATTGGACAAAAAACCCCTAAAATATTTTTTGCAATAGGTCGCTGTAAAATTATTAGAGATATGTCCATGGAGCTAGAATATAGTTGAAATTGCATAAGGCCTCCTGCCTAAAGTTTAGGTTGTTTCACAAGAGACCATCTCACTAGAAAACTAATACTCTCTCCGTTTCAATGGATGTGACACACTTTCCTTTTTGGTTGTTTTTGTGAATTTGCCACACTTTCCTTTTATAGAAACATTCCTTCAATTTCACCCACTCATTTTACCTTTTTTCTTTCTAAATTCAATTTCATCCACTCATTTCATTCACCTAAATCGAAGAATCTAAACCTATGGTGCCACATCCAACGAAACGGAGGTAGTAACACATGGAAAATAATTTTAATGTAGTCACATCACATCTACCTAAATCGAATATTACATAATACAAATTAATCTAAGTAAATTTTTAGAAAACATCGTCTTTACATATGGAAAGATGGGTTAATTTAGAATTATAGAAAGATAAAATATTTTAGGTGCAATATTAAAATTTTATTATGCAACATGTAGTAGTTATAAGTTTATGACCCGATTAATGTAACCCAAAATTTTAATTTTTATTTCTTCTAATTTGTAGATTAAACCTTGGTCTTTCCATAACATATGGAAAGACCATATTTCAATAGACGGATTCTTTAATCTAATCAAATAATACAAGATAACTATAAAATATTTGTGTAGAATTCGAGAGATATATGATTGACTCTTTATCTTTCCAGAGAATTTTTTTGAACAAGACCAACAAGAAAACTATTAACATATGACAAATAATTTTAATTTTGTCATATTTACCTAAATCTTAGGAGAATAGAATATTATAAAATATAATCTAATCTAATTAAATAATATAAGATAATTTCAAAATATTTGGGTAAAGTTCAAATATTATATGATTGACCCTACATCTTTTACTAAAAATATTTATTTTTTCAACCATTAATATACTTTTTTAAAGTGATGTAACGGTTGGAAATAATTGAAGATTTTAAATAAAAAACTTAAAATTGTTCTTCATAATTACTACTCTCACGTCTCCTACCTGCACTTTTATTTTTATAGTTCAATCTAGTGATGTTCAGAATGGTACTCCTCGTTTCAACCAAAAATATTAATATATGAAACATCTAGATTTTCCTTTTCTTATGCATTCGCTTACAGTATTGATTAAGTTGCAACATTTTTGACAAAACATGCATTTTCTTATTGTAATAAACAAATGAAATGCGCATAACTTTGTTGATAAACCACATCAGAAAGTAACAGTATTATCTTTTTGTCTAATGAATGTAGTTTAAGATTTTTCTTTTGTTAGGGTGGATTAGATCGTTGATTAGTTGTGATTGTGATACGATCATGATTTGATTAGATATGATTGAGATACTTCTATATCTAAGTAAGGTGTATCGGTAAATCTTGTACTCTCTACATGTATTTCATGTAATACACATCTCTACTTAATTAGAGTTTTATCATTCACATAGTATCAGAGCAGTAAAAATTCCGCAAATTTCTTCTTTCTTTCTTCGCGGCACTATTGTGCCGCTTCCTCCTCATTTTCATATTCCTTACAACATCAAACACAAGTATTTCCCTATTACAACCTGATGCTCCCTCTTTATATTGAAGCCCAGTTATGCTTTTTTTTTTTCTAGTTCTGCATTTCCAATGGCTTCTATTGATAACAAACTTCTATACAACACACTGAACCACATGCTCAACATTAAACTTTCGTCAGACAATTTTATGCTTTGGCGCACTCAAGGCGAACATGTTCTCAACTCTCAGGATTTGCTTGGTTTTCTCGATGGAACTCATCCCTGTCCGTCTCTTCCAGCCGGTTTTTCCTCTTCATCCACCTTTGCCAATAGTGTCGTCGCTTCTCCAACCAAACAAAAAGAAAATGAGGCTGCTATCACTGTGCACGTTGCCTGGGTTGCCGATGATAAGCGTTTGTGTAGTCTTATCTTCTCTTCCTCTCGCCGGAAGCTATGGCCGAAGTTGCTGGTTGCAAGACATCAAAATTGTTTGGGATACTCTATGCGCTATCTATCAAAATCGACGTCAATACAGTATTATGAACCTTCGTGTCTAGGTTTTTAGCATTCGCCGAATAGGTACTGTGCACGAGTTGCATTTGCGATTCAAGCTGGCAGCAATAGGCTCTCCAGCCACCAATGCCAACCAGGTCATCTGGTTTCTGACCGCGTTGGTCAATAATTTCAAGGAATTCAGCGTTCCACTTCTGAACTGTGTTCCCATGCTGGAATATGTTGATATTGTTGTATATGCTAAAAATTACAATGCATTTTTGCTTAGTTTGGATGGCTTTCAGTCCCATTTCCATTCACCGATACGTCCTACAGGGTATTGTGCTTCAACGCGCGATTCAGTCGGGTGCATGTGGGATCATGCACCGGCGAGTGATGGTCGTGTGTGGGTTCACGTGTCAGCAGGTGGCGGTAGCGCGTCAGGTATATGCACTGCCCATGGTTGTCGCATGGGTGGTCGTCGTGGTGGACGTTATTTTTGGGTTCTGTCTTCCCACCGTTCTGAGTCTGCTCATCTTGCAGAGTCTTTCCAGTCCCTGCTGTTATAGCCCATTTCTCGCACATCTGAATGGTACATCGATTCAGGTGCAACCAACCATATGAGTTCTACCACATCGACTCTGGAGAGTGTCACCCCTTACGCTAGTAATTCTTGTGTTTCTATTGGTAATGGTGATAATATTTCTATTTCTCATATTGGTGATTCTTATATTACAAATATTTTACGTCTGATTGATGTATTGGTTGTTCCTAGTATTACTAAAAACTTAATTTCTATCAGTAAGTTAACTCGTGATCTGGGTGTTCTAATCTCTTTTATGATCAGTCATTTATCAATCAGAACAAAATCACCAAGTAAATCGTTGGCATAAGTCGCAGTGAGGATGAACTTTATGTACCAGACCGAGGTGAAGCTACATTGGTATCTTTCATTCGGAATAAGAAGGGATGGGCATCATTTGAGCTTTCGCATGCTCGACTAGGTCATGTACCCCATCATATTATTTCCATTTTGAGTAGTTCTGGAATTTTGTCTGTTTCATCTTTATTGCCTAAACCTCAAACATGTGGCCCTTGTGTTATGTAGAAAGGTCACAGGAAGTCTTTTGATTAAAACCCAAAACATGCATCGCATGTTCTTGATTTGATTCATTGTGATTTTTGGGATCCTGTGCCCATTTTATCTGGAAATGATTTTGCATATTATGATGTTTTTCTTGATATTTTTTGAGATTTTCGTGGCTTTACCCTTTTCGCAGGAAGTCCAAATTCGTTGATGTGTACATGCAGTTTGAGGCTTTTGTTGAGAATCAAATCTTTACTTGCATCAAGATATTTCTGTGTGATGGAGGTACTGGGTTAATACTCACCTTTTAACGCATTTTACCACTAGGGGTATTCACCATCGGATCTTCTGCCCTTACACGCCTGAGAAAAATGGCCGTGTTGAGCGTAAACACCGTCATCTTTCAGAAATGGCATTAATAGTGCTTTTTATGTCTCGGCTACTCCTTTTTTCATTAGAATGATGCTTTTGCCACTGCAGTTTATACCATTAATCACCTTCCACGCTGGTGCTCCATAGAAATATTACTTATGAACTTCTTTTTGGGTGTCCTACAGTTTACTCTAACTTCCATACTTTTGGTTGTCGGGTATATTCACCAGGCACTATGCAATGCACAAGTTATCCCCTCGGAGTCTCCCATGTGTGTTTAATGGCTTAAACTCTCAATACAAGGGATTCTGTTGTCTCAATCCATCCAGTGGTCGTGTCTACATTACTCGTTATGCTCGGTTTGATGAACTTCACTATCCATTTGCTTCTGATGGGGCCTCTAGTACGGCTTTCACGTCTTTATACATCTCTACATTTCTAGACCCTAATTTTTCTGATTCTCCATCCGATACGCCACCCTCTCTTGAGTCACCCTGCCATATTTTTGCATATGTACCTTCTCCGAGCCTGTACTTTGGTTTTTCCTATTATTCTGGCTTCTCTTTTTGATGATCCACCTTAATTAGTTCCTATTCTTGCTTCTTTAGCCTCTAGCTTGGCCGCTGCTTCTCCTCTAGTACACTCTGGGTTTTCTTTGTCGGTTGCCTCTCCCGATGCTTCTTCTAGTCCACCATTTTCTGAAACTCATCATATGACTACCGGGCCTCAAACTGGTTTACGACATCCTCTTTACCTTGAAGACTATGTTGTTACTGGTCTTACTCCTGCAGTTCCTATCCACTCAGAGCCTATGGATTATCGGGCTGCACTTCGTGATCCTCACTGGGTTACTGCAATGGATGGTGAGATATATGATCTCCGGAAGGAACATACTTGGGATTTAGTTCCCCGACCATCTAGTGTGAATATTATCAGCTCCAAGTGGGTTTTTCAAATCAAGTATCATCCTTACGGTACTGTTGAGTGCCACAAGGCTTGATTTATTGCTCAGGGATTCTCGCAGATGTCAGATTTTGACTTTTATCACACTTTCAGTCATGTGGTCAAAGCCTCCACCATATGTACGGTTCTTGCCATTGCAACTATGTTGAAATGGCCCGCGCATCAGTTGGATGTCAAGAATGTCTTTCTTAATTGTGTTCTTGATGCTCGGTCTACATGGATTAACCTATCAGCTATAAGGATCCTACTCTGTCTTACTATATTTGTCATCTATGGAAAGCCATCTATGGGCTTAAGTAGGGGGTCGATGGCCTGCTTTGAGCGTTTCAGTTCATTTCTTTGCTAGTTTGGTTTTATCTGCAAATCTTCTGATACTTCTTTGTTTGTATTTTCTCTAGACACTGTTCTTCTCTACTTGCTGGTGTATGGATGACATGATTCTTACAGGCAGTGATTCTACCGCTATTTGCCTGTTTATATCTTGCACTGATTAGAAGTTTGCCAGTAAGGATCTTGGCTCCCTCAGCTACTTTCTTGGCCTCGAGGTGTCTTCCATTGACTCTGGACTCTTTCTGGGTCCGGCAAAGTATACTATGGATATCTTTCGTCGAGTTGGGATGTCTGATGTTGTGCCAATTTCTACACCTTTTGTACCTGCTTCTCAGCTTCTTAGCAGTTTGAGTGAGCCTTTCGAAAACCCCACCTTATATCGGTCTTTGGTTGGTGCTCTATAGTATCTCACCATCACTCGACCTGATATGGCTTTTGCCATGAACTCTGTTAGTCAGTTTATCCAGGATTCTCGTGATGATCACTTTGTGGCTGTTACCAAGAATCTCCAATATGTGAGTGGTACTCTTCATTTTGGATTGTCCTTTCATTCTTCTGCTTCCATGGACGTGTTAGAATACTCTGATGGTGACTGGGCTCATGGTTTTGAGACTCGGCGCTCGACCTATGTCTATGCTATTTTTCTTTGGGGCAATCCCATTTCTTGGAGTGCCATGAAGCAACCTAGAGTTTCCCGTTCTAGTTCAAAGTCCGAGTACCATGCTTTGGCCAATGCTGCTATGAAGGTTGTTTGGCTCTCTCATTTTCTTCAGGATTTGCATTTTCAGCTCTCTGATTCCTTCATTTTGCCGTATGACAATAATAACGCTATTTTTCTTACTCACAATTCGGTGGCCCACAAGTACGCGAAGCATATTGATATCAACTATCACTTTGTTTAGGAGTTAGTTGCTTCTGGGAATCCACGTGTCCGTCATGTACCCACATCTCTCCAAGTTGCCGACATTTTCACTAAGGATCTTTCTCGTCCTTTGTTTGATTTTTTTAGGTCCAAGCTGTGTGTTTTGGTACATCCGACGCTTCGATTGAGGGGGGTGTTAGGATAGATGAGATAATTGATTAGTTGTGATTGTGATATGATTATGATATTATTAGATATTATTAAGATATGTCTATGTATAGGTACAATATATGTATGGGGGTTGTGCTCTCTATATGTATTTCACGTAATACACACCTCTACTCAGTTATATTTTTACCATTCACAATTTTTATGCAAAATACGTTAGATAAATGATGTGATATATTTGTTAAAAAATTGAAATAGCTTGTTTTTCAATTTTTGCAACTATTTTGATAAATATCCCTAACAACATTTTATGTCGATGGATAGTGTTGGAATTGGATTTTTTTTTTCCTTGGAGTTCAAAAGTATACATTTGATTCTATGGAAATAATTTTAGGACTGACATTTTTGTTGCCAAGATAAACAATTTAATTTGAATTTTATCCTTCATAATATGACTGGTTGCTATTCTTTTTAAATTTTGTAAGCGTATAAGAACGTTCTTGATTACATGTGCACAAGTTGTACTTGTACCCAATATATACACTTCTCCATAAATTTTGATCTATTTAATTAACGATTTTTAGTAATCATATTTGACCATAAATATCTCTACACATTTCTTTTAAAAATTAATATTTAAAAAAATGTTAAAATGAATTTAGCTATATCTCACATGATATTTTTATTATATATATATATATTAATGTATATTCATGGTCAAATTTTAATAACAAAACAAAATTTCAAAATTGATTAAGTTAACAACAACAAAACTATGTAAAACCATAAGTTCCTGAAACTGTTCATGTTTGGGTTCAAAAGCTTGGATTGCCTATGTTGTACTGGCAGCCTAAAATGATTTATAAAATCATAAGCACCATTGGGAAGCCGATTTGTCTAGATAGGCCTATACTAAATAAAGATACGCTATATCATATGCAAGAGTGCAACTAGAAGTGAAAATTGGGGATAGGTTGCCTGATAGAGTACAGTCTTTAAATGAAAACAAAGTAATCATGAATCGGGAACTAAGATATGAATGGAAGCCTGTGAAGTGTTCAAAATGTGGAGTGTTTGGCCATGAAGGAGAAATATGCAGAAGGGTGAAACAAATGTTAAATGGAAGAAAAGGATTTATATTCTTGTAAAAAACCTCAAGGACTAAAGTGGAAGAAAGGAGAAGGGAAGTGAAAAGTCAAAAGAATGAAATAATGCAGTGCGGTCAAGGGAGTGGAGATGAATGGGAAGTATCTGAAAAGTTAGGAAAACAAGAAGAAGGGAAAAGCAGAAAGGTGCAAGATGAAATGGAAATGCAGAGTGAAAGGGTGAGAAAAGGGAAGTATACCTTACTGGCTGATCCACCAAATGGAAAGTAAGATCTTAAGCTGGAATTTAAGAGGGTTGAATAAAATAGGAAAACATGGTCAGATTAAAAAAAATCATGCATGATGAACTAGGTTGGGATGACGAGGTTACTAGAAACAAGAGTAAAGCTTGAGAAAAAAAAGTGTGGGATAGAATTGGTTTAGGGTAACAGATGGTATCAAACAAGAAATGGTGAATGGGGGAAGAATATGGATAGGTTGGAGGCAGGATTACTTCAGACTTAAAGTAATCAGTAAAGGTGAACAATGGATAGATATGATTGTTGAGATAAAATCCATGAAAATGGATTGTTATCAAACAGTTACATATGGCAATAACACTATTGAGGGGAGGAAAGAAATGTGGAATTTCCTAAATCAAATTGAGCTGAGAGAGACAAACCATGGTCTGTTATAGGGGATTTTAATTCCCCTTTAAACATTGAAGAAATGAATGGAAGTAATGAAGTGGAAGCAAAAGAAATTGAATATTTTCAGGAGGCTGTTGAATGTTTACAACTGAATGAATTAAGGACATTGGGGCCTCAATATTCACGGTGTAACAGGAGAGAATGAGGGGAAATGATCTATAGCAGAATTGATAGGTGTATGATCAATATGGAATGGATGGAAAAACTTCATGATTCTTACTATGAGACTAAAATGGAGTTAATTTCATATCATTCCCTATTACTAGTGAAACTGCAGTATACAATGGATACGGCTGAGAAAGTATTTAAATTCTTTAACATGTGAGCTTTGTCTCCAAAGTTCAAAGATGTGGTAAAAGATATATGGAGGGAGAACAAAATTGTTAATTTTCAGGATTTGTTCACAGTTCTTAAAAAATTGTAGAAGCCCTTGAGTATGCTGAATAAGAGGGGATTCTCATAAGTGGGGAAGAGAGAATAACTGGCGATCGGAAAATGGAGAATGGAGAATGGATAAACGTAATGAAGATTCGGGATGTGCAGAAAAGCTGAGAATGGAGATGGAAACCATAAAAGAAGCAGACAGACTAATTGAAGCTGAGTATCAGTATCCTCAGCAAAAGTGAAAAGTACTGTGGATAAGGGAAAGAGATAGACAAACTAGCAGATTCTATAATGTAATTTTAAAAAGGCAATATATGAATCATATTGTGAACCTCATTATGGATGGAAATATTGTGGAGAATCAGAGGTTGATAGAAGACCATCTGGTTAAGCATTTTAAAGCTCAGTTGGGGGTTGAAGTGAAGGCAAAAAGGCTGGAGGGGAGAGTAGTCAGTATGGGAAATGTGTTATCAGTAAAGCAACAGGCTATCCTTATCAGAGAAGTAAGCAAGGAAGAGATAAAAGAAGCATTGAAAGGGATTCAGTCAAAAAAAAGTCCGGGGAATGATGGTTTTTTGAGTAAATTCTTTAAAGATAATTGGGAAATAGTTGGTGAAGGATTTGTATCAGCTATACAAAGCTTTTTTAAAGGAGTGGTGGTACCAGAAAGTCTAGGAGAAGCAGTTATAGCTTTAATACCAAATAACCAAAATCATCAGGTGGTATCTGATTATAGGCCAATAGCATATTACTATGTGGTCTATAAAACGATAACTAAAGTGCCGTGTTCCAAGTTGAGAGAAGTATTACCTGATCTGATTAGCCCAAATAAGAGTGTCTTTGTAAAAGGAAGATATTTGGCCTATAATTTGTTACTAACACATGAGCTTTTGCAGAAATATCCAATGAAGGGAATGAAGAAGAGTTGTGTACTGCAGGTTGATATAAGCAAGACATGTGATAGCATTAACTGGGGATTTTTAGAATACTGGTTGACAGAGCTAAAATTTCCAAATCTGATGGTCAGCTAGATTAAAAAGTATACAATGTCCTCATCATTTTGTTTAGCCTTTAATGGTAAACAAAAGAATCGTTTGAAGGAAGAAGATGAGTAAAGCAGGGGGATTCTCTATCCCCCCTGCTCTTGTTCTCTGTATGAAATATTTCACAAGATTGATGGCATGGAGCTATAAGGTGAAAAGAATTGAGTACCATGAAAGATGTAAGAAAGAAAATGGGGATTCACCCTTTACTTTTTGCAGATGATGTACTAATTTTTTGTGCAGCAAACAAAGATTTTGTGGAGGGGGTGAAGAAATGTTTAAGAGAATTTATGGAGGTCTTTGGCTTAGCTATCAGTGCAAGAAAGTCTCAATTTTTTGTTCAGTTATGGCTGAGGAGGAGAAAGAAATACTGGCTGCTATAATGAATGTAAAGAAAGGTGAACTTCCTATGCAATATTTGCTTTTTCCTCTGCCAAGCGCGAAATGGGGCAAGTTGGATTGTGAAAAGATGATAGAAAAGATAAGGGAAAAACTGTATACTTGGTCCACAGGTAATATATCCTATGCTGGAAGAATGATGCTTATTAATACAGTTTTTAAAGTATAGCTGGGTACTAGGCTAGTGTTTTTAGCATGGTAGAGAGGAAGGTAAAAGAGGATTTACTCCTGTATCATGGGCTACCTTACGTCGTAGTAAACAAAAATGGAGGAATGGTATTGAAAGACCCATAAACATGGAATAAAACAGCAATAAGCAAACTGATTTGGGACTTGGAATCAAAGAAGGATATTGTATAGCTAAAATGGGTCAATGTTCATTACCTAAATGGGGAGAATTGGATGGAGCATCAATATAAGGAGAATCACAACTGGGCTTGGAAGAATTTGATCAGGATTAAGCATAAAACACTCTCATTTATGAAGCAGAAAAAGAAAGTAAGTGTGAGAAGTATTTATGATTTGATGAAGGGTGGTAAGCAATCAGTTTACTTGGAAAAAATAGTATAGCACAAGGCTTGATCACCAAAGAACAGATTCTTTTTGTGAAGCCCTTTAGGAATTGACTTGCTACAGTGGAGAAGCCGCAAAGATGCAACATACTGGGAGCACAACCTAATTGCAGCCTACATAAAAAGGAGAAGGAAACAACAAATCACTTGTTTGTAACATGTTAATACACAGCAGGAGTGATCAGGATGGGAATGGAGTTTAGGAATGTATGAAGTCTGAAAAAAGGGTTGAGGAAAATGATAAGGAGGAGGAAGAATGAAAATGTTATGAAGCTGGTTGCTACATTATACCACATATGGAAGGAAAAGAATGCAAGAATATATTCACTCAGAATATATTCACTCTTTATTGAATTTTACGATCATTCGATCAATATCATGCAAAATTCTCTAGCTGTAGCAATCCAGATTATTCACATATCCAATCCCAAAGAGGTTGCAGTACCTCTTTAAAACCCGATCCAGTCAGCGACCGTATCAACGAACCCCTTCCCACACTCTATCCCGTTGTTGATGATGTTGGTGATGACACCGTAATCGGGAATTCTTCCAGAGGAGTTGTCTGCAGTGAATGGGGTCCACTTTTCCATAATAACATCGTGGCTTGAGGGCTTGTTCGCCTGTGGGGTCATCCAAAACCAAATCGCTGTCTTGAAGGAGACAGTGGCGTCCGTTGCTACCAGATTTGGGTTGTTAATGATGTCTGATCCGATTGCTCTTCCGGCTTGTCTGTTAATGATGTCTGATACGTTTGGATCGGATCTAAATTTGTTTTAAAAATTGAGTTGGGCAGATTGATCTATTTATTTTTAATAAATTTTAAAATCATTTTAAAATCATATAGCATGTCACTTTGAATTTGATGGGATCAGATAAATATATCGACTCAGTCAAAAAAATAATTAAAAGTAATTATTTTACTTGCTCCATCTCGGCCTGACTCATGAGGAGTTAAAATATACTCTCTCCGTCCCACTTTAAACTTCCTATTTATTTTTCAGAGTCAAACTTTACAAATTTTGACCATAAATATAAAATTAATATATAAATATATCATGTGACATATCGTTAGATGTATCTTAACATCTATTTTCTAAATATTAATTTTTTATGCTACATTA
>JAULKK010000009.1:6575286-6593633 GCA_032355705.1 Rubia peregrina
AAGAGATGAAGAAAAAGATGCACCTCTCGTTCTCTCATTCTCACATTCTCATCATTCTCATCATTCTCATCATTCTCTCTTCTCTTCATTCTTTCCTTCTTGTTTTCAATATCAAGTTACTAATCACTTCATTAATTAATTAGTGCAACTTAATAAATTAGTGCAAAGTTTTAGAGATAATTACAACACCTCCTGCATTTTCTTCATTTTTCTGCTACTTAACCTGCTCCTTGATCGAATCCAGCATAAATCTCATCGGCATAATCTGACCCCTTTCCGCCGTTATATTTTCGTTTTCCGGCTCCCTGTTCATACTGAAATCCGTCGCCCTGTTGATACTGAATTCCGGCGTCCTGCTGGTGTGGAACCCCGGCGGTGGTCCACGGTGGGGAGCCCTTCCGGCCGATAAGGGAGCGGAGAAACCGGACTACTGGCTACAGAGATAAAAGACGCCGGCGAGTTACGGAGTAGCGATCAACCACCAGCGGCTTGGCAATCGGAACACCAGAAGCGACTTGCAACGCCGGCGAATCGACACTCCAGAAGCGGCGCCGGAAGCTTTGGCGGTGGACGCCGGAAGGTCTGTCTTTTGATTGATTTTCATATTTAGAAAACTGATGCAGCGACTTAGTTTTCGTTAGGTAAATTTTAGTTAGGTTAGGATTACTCTTCCTTTTTCAACTGTGATTAGGATTGTGAGTTCTATTCTTTAGCTTTGTTCGACAGATTTGATAAATAAGAAAACTGAAATATTTTCGCCTTCCCTTGAGTCGATTCGATTTAATTCATCGTATGAAGCAGGTCTCTAGATCAAGCTGAAGCTCGTTCATACGCTGCGCCAAAAAGAAAGCCTAGGTACGCTTAAATAGTCCAATCTCGTATCATAGTTGCACTCTGTGTGTGAATTCACTTCAATTCTTCCGGAAAATGTGAGTATATGAAATTATGAATGGTCCTAATCCTAAAGCATGAAATTGCAATAAGTCTGTTGTTTTGCCTTAACCTGCATGCGCTTTATAGTCATGCCTTTGAAGATGAACTTTTACTTCTTTTTTCCGGTAATGCATCTGCAATTTTATCTTACAGTACGTTAATTGCTAGGAATGAACATCCAGCTGAACTGTTGCTGTTGACTAGCTGTGGAATCATGGCGTTATGCTGCCGTTTCTCCCGACTATACCGCTCACTCCACTCCCACTCCCACTCCCGCCATGCTTTAGTAGTTTATTTTTCTGACCACTCTCCGGCTACAAGTGAAATCTCATGCCTAGAACGTTTTGCCCTACCCTCTTATTCACATTTCAATACAGAACACTGCATTAGGAATAGGAGCCTATTTGACAGAAATTATAGTTTCAGAACTTTTGACCTAGGTCAATCACTGAGTTATTCAACTTCAGCGAATTCGGGAAAGGACAATGCTAGTGCAGATAGTGGTAGAAAGAAGGAAGTTTTGTCATCTTGGATTGAATCGTGCTTACCGAAAAAGGTTCAGCCATACGCACACTTAGCGAGACTAGATAAGCCGATAGGGACTTGGTTGTTAGCTTGGCCTTGTATGTGGTCGATTACCATGGCAGCTTCTCCGGGAGTCCTTCCCGATGTGAAAATGATGACACTTTTTGGTTCCGGGGCATTGTTATTGCGAGGCGCTGGTTGTACCATCAATGATCTTCTTGATAGGGATATCGATACCAAGGTAGAGCGGACTAGGCTGAGGCCAGTTGCCAGTGGTGCATTGACACCATTTCACGGTCTTTGTTTTCTCGGCGTGCAGCTGCTTTTGGGACTTGGGATTCTTGTTCAGTTGAACCCTTTCAGCCAAATCTTAGGGGCGTCGTCTCTGTTGTTGGTATTCTCATATCCTTTGCTGAAACGGTTGACATTTTGGCCTCAAGCTTTTCTTGGTTTAACTTTTAATTGGGGAGCCTTGCTTGGTTGGGCTGCGATTAGAGGGAGTCTTGATCCTGCCATTGTGATCCCTCTTTACTTTTCTGGTGTGTTTTGGACACTTGTGTATGATACCATCTATGCACATCAGGATAAAGACGATGACCTGAAAGTGGGAGTCAAGTCAACAGCCCTGAGGTTCGGGGATTCAAGCAAAGAATGGCTTTCTGGATTTGGATTCGCCTGCATTGGAAGTCTTGTCCTTAGCGGGGCAAATGCCGAATTGGGGTGGATGTTTTATCCATTTTTAGGAGCTGCATCTAGTCACTTAGCTTGGCAGATATGGACGGTTGATACATCGTCACGTGCTGATTGCAATAAGAAGTTTGTGTCCAATAAATGGTTTGGTGCTATTGTATTCAGTGGTATCCTATTCGGGCGCTTGTTATCGTAGCAGGATGACAGCATCCGGAGCAGATCAACTTAAATTGTCATTTTGGCTTGGGTGCAAAGTAGTCAAATGGGTAACAAGGCAGCAACTTTTACCCGAATTCTCAATACATACATGGATTAGAGAATAATTTGTTTAGCATATGTCTCCTCTCCTATTAATGGTTGGAAATTTTGATCATTTTTTGTTGCACCTAATTCTTATTAAGATGCAGTAGTACTTGCCATGAAGTTACAGTTTCTGCTCTTTGATTTGGAAGCATCGTAATGAGTATGGATAAGATAGGGTCAAATTATTTTTGAGGGATAAATACATTTATAATCCTAACTTTAGGCTGAAAGTGTAAATATAACCCTACAATCTTAGAAAGTGTCAATATAACTATAATTAATTATTATATGTGTCAAATTAACCCTAACTTTCAAAAAAAATTGTGCCGATATGACCTAACCTCCTAATTCCAGCATTGAATGAATTCAGGCAACACTAAGAAATAAAATGACAAAAATACCCATATAACAAATCAATCTTCTTTCTTCAAAACCTATCTAACCCTAATATAAAACTCAGCCGCCTCCACTATTGTGCGTCATAGCCGTCGGTGCTCCTTTCTTCTTCCCTAGCCCCCACCACAGCTGTTCCCTCCTCCTAAAATCACCACCGCTTCGCCGACTGAAACCACTACCGCTGCGCCTCTTTCCTGCGCTTCCTTCCATTCCATCCGAACCTTCCCACATTGGATCTTATCTCCAGCATCTATGTATGCCCCGTCCTAGCCCCTGCCGCCTCCCACGCCATAGCCTCGCCGTCTCTCCCGCCCTAGCTCCGTCGTATTCCCTGCGCTAGTATCCTCCGGCCTCCCCTCGCCCTAGGCCCTCCGTCCCCCCTAGCTCTGCAGTATACTTTGCCCTAGCCCCGCCGCCCTAGCTCCGTCGTATCCCCTGCCTTGCCTCCCACCACCTCTCCACGCCCTAACCTCGCCATCTCCCCCGCCTAGCTTCGTTGTATCCCTTGCCCTAACCTCCTCCCTCCTCCCGTCGTCTCCCCCGCCCTACCCTCCCCTCTCCCCTCCCCACCGCCACATATTTTAGCACTTCCATAGATCTGGACGGCGGGATATCGGCATCGAAAACAAAGGTACAACGGCGAAAACGAAGGGACAACCCAGTGCCGCTCAGCAAGCGCCGAGAAATCAAGACCTTTGTTCGCCGCTGGAAAATTGAGACCTTTGCTCCGATGCCGGGAAAATCGAGACCTTCATTGCTACGGTGACGCAAGCTTCCGGCGGTGGTCAGTGAACGGTGGAGGATGTCATGTCTGGTGTGCGAACGAGGGAGATGAGATGTCTGGGAGACGAGATTTTTAATGGAAGAGACACGATGTATGGTGTGCGAACGAGATGTCTGGTGGTGGAGGCGAACGAGGGAGATGAGAATTTTAATGGAAGAAAATAATGTATTTTTTTATAATAAGGGTAAAATAGTATTTTCAACAAAATCCAGCAGTAACCCGGTTGACTAAAAAGTCAATGGTCAAAGATTATTTTGACAATTTTTAAGATTGCAATATTATATTGACACTTTTAGTCTAAACTCATTTTATTTTAGCATTTAACTTTTTTTTACCCACTTAACTCATGTTCTACAATGAAAGAAACTCTTCTTAAAGGTAGAGGCAACCACCTCTTCCTAAAGGTAACACTTCCTTCCACTATAAATACTTTCATGCTAGCTTTGACATCGGATTGTAAGTTGGAGTCAATTTTCCCTTGAACACAATAAAAAATACGGATATATTCCATTATAACCCTACCTACTTGACATAAGTGTCAATATAACCCTCAGATAATTTTAAGTGTAGATATAACCCTACCTAATTGATGTAAGTGTCAATATAACCCTCAAACCCCATTTCCAACGGACCGCCGTCGGACCACCACCGGACCGCCGGATTTTGGCCGGTCCGGCGGAAATGGGGTATGAGAGTTATATTGGCACGGTGGTGCATAACCTCCATGTTATAGTGAATAGCACAACACTATTACCATCATGGTTCCCATTTTTTATGTCTTTCAATTGTCTGATTCCCAAAATTCCATCATTTCATGAATTAATTTGGCAGGGGTACAATGCTCGGTAAGGTAATCGGTTTTTTGGCGTGGTTCTGGAAGTAGAAATTGCAATATCTGAACTTATTTGACTTTTGCCTTTTAAACTATTTGTTATCGATATGATATTAGTAATGATTTTGGTTCTTCAATAGGAAATTGTAGTATTTTTAAAATTTACAAATTACAAGCTCTATTTATAAACGTATAAGCACACATTTGTCTTGAAACTAAAAGCATTTGTATGACACCTTATGCATTATAACCAAATAAAATAAAGAAGATTATTTGTAGGAACCACTAGTGGACAAGAACTCATAATGAATCTCTAATCATTGAAACTACATAACATGATTATTACAAATGAACAAAAGAAAAATGGTATAGAAGTTATTGTAAGGGCCATTGTTAGATAGTTACTCTCCAACCTATTGTTCACTGTTTTTATCACTTTCCCCTAAACTTGAAAGCAGGATTGGAGCGATAAAATGGTTCCTCCATCACCTTGTGCACTAGGTTTCCAAGCATACCTAACATAGGCAACAAATAAGGGGATTCTTAAAGCTAGTCAACATCACTAGGTCGCAAATAGATGAGCGTTTGATATCTGCCTGAAAGAAACTTTACCTCACATTCCATCTCTTTTTCTCATAATCTTATTGTGCCCAATGCCAATGATCTGCCTCCCTGCGGGGTCGTTAACTAGGCATCGATTAACCCAAGGAGGGGACTATGAAGATCAAAGATAGAAATTGATAATGTTGCTCTCATTCCTACTACTAAACTACCCGTGGGGTAGATTGTGGCAAGACCAGTGTCGTTCACAGAGATTCTAGGAAATTACAGGTTAACTATACAAAGCCACAATCAGGTCGTCAATCCGATCACGTGTTAGGAATCACTAATGTTGTGAAACAGGTTTGAGGGATGGGGTTTATCTAACAACTACAAGCATGCAAGAAACAAGAGAATAAACTATATATTGCTAGTATTTGAGGATATTTGCATAACATGACCGGTAGTATATTTCGATCCTAGATTTAATCATACAGAACATACAAACCTATCCTACTTTTTATATCATGTAGTGTGGTTGATGGTCAACACTTTCCCCCTATCTGTCACATAAAAGTGATTTTGTACCTTCCATTGGCACCGCCTCCGTAATTAGGGGAGTGCAATAGCAGCCCTGCCTGTTGTGCATATCTGATTCTCTCCAGTACGATTACATTTCGGGCACTCCACTACATATGCTTCTCCATAAGCTTACAGAGGCAAAGCGATAGGCACTTTATTATTGACTCTAAGGTTGCGAAATACGCTAACTCTAGTTTGCTATTATGCTATCTCTATCTCCAACCATTTGGGCTCAAATTCAAGCTAAGACTAGTATACAGTCATCGTAACGTTCACTCGGTGACCCACATGCATACACTCATACGGTTCCGTACTATCGCTACCCCTATTACATCTAGGTTTCACTCCTCGGGGGATATCAATAAAAGAGACAACATGAAAGTAGACTAAGATGTATGCCAACATTGGTGTAGCAATAATGTAATTAACAAGAAAATAAAGCACAAGTCAACATAATATTCATAAGCATATAAAGATAGGTAGATCTTAGAATCTCACAAAACAACTACCGAGTCATGAATACAAATATAAATCCCCAAGCTAAATCACTAC
The DNA here is from genome assembly GCA_032355705.1 of Rubia peregrina. Classification (NCBI taxonomy): domain Eukaryota; kingdom Viridiplantae; phylum Streptophyta; class Magnoliopsida; order Gentianales; family Rubiaceae; genus Rubia; species Rubia peregrina. Next base: position 6,581,424 of record JAULKK010000009.1, read on the forward strand.
TCCCTAAGAATTGAACCCAAGTATTTCATTGGATTCAATGCCCTTGGACAAAAACAAGGAGAAAAAATTTAGAGAGAAGGGTTAGTTTCTTTCTTTCTCTACATACTCTTAGGAGAATGAAACTAATGAAAACCAAACTTAAACCATGGTACACATAGACTCCTATTTATAGTAGTAGGGATATGGGCCTTGAAAAATTCCCAAAATTGGCTAGAAACACTAGTAGTCGTCAGTGGCACGGGTCGTTCTATAGCACAAGCCCATGTTGGCTTGGCTTAGCATGTCCTGTGTCATTCAGCATTGGCCTCCGGCTAGGCACTTGTCTCGGCCATTTTGAGTGCACGATTGCATCATTTGACACGAGCCATCATCTGGGAACTCTTCCCTGATCAGTTGGAAGGCACATGCTGTGTAAATCTTCGCAGACCATTGGCCAGATGCATGATTTTCCTCTTTTGAACAATACAGGTGGTTGTATCCTTGCTGGTCATTGGTTGAGAGTTGATTTATGAGCAAACTGATGGAGAGAAGTGTAAATCTTCACACCCCGTGGGCTGGTGTTCGAATGTTGACTTTGTTACAGCACGTGTCGTGTAAAATGACACGGTCTGTGCCTATACTTAGCCGCATGAAACATCATAATGGCATAGATCATGTAGAACCAAACGGCCCATGCAAGGAACTCTTGCATCATCCTGTTGGCTGACACGGGCCGTGTTGATTCACATGGTCGTACCAGGTCTTCAAGTGTTGAACTCAACTCCATTCTTCTTCTCGGTTTGACTCCATATACTACCATGTTTTATCTCGTGGCTTTCTGTCTACTATCACCCTTGCGGATGACCTTCTAATATCTACTATCACCCTTGCAGATGGTCTTCTACAAAACTACGCAGAAGTGCTCAGGAGCATTCTGCTAAGAACCTCACAAAACATAATCTAAGAGCTCGTGAGAACATAGTGTCCATTGGATCCAATTAAGTCTACAAAACTAGTGATTTAGATAAGAAAACCAACAATGGTCATCCAAACCCTTTGTAATGTAAACCTAACTAAAAATAGCTATCAACCAAGTAAAACATAATAACAAACGTGTCAAATGCATTGGTTAACGCGTGTTTTAGGTGCAGATCAGCCAACTTGGTTTTGATCAATCATGTATTCCATCGTTGATTTTTTTTCTTTGTAATTGCATCCCCCAATGGAATGAATTCCACCTACAGAAATCCAAGAAAATGCATTTCATATTTTTAACAATGGGCACGAAAAATAATGATGTTCTAAGGTTTCTCGCAAAATCAAAAAAAATTCAGATTAGTTGTAACAATGAACTGATATGGAAAAGTAGATTTGCAACAATAGAGGCTCTATTAACATGGGTATCTAAAAATAAATAATACTCCTCCTTCCCGACCAAAGGGGCCTATTTTTTAGTCAACTTTATCAATTCATGTTTGACCATAAATATCAACTATGATATAAGTTACAATATCATCATGTGATATATTGTTAGATTCCTTGCAATATGTATTTTTCTAAAGATCAATATTTAATACACTATTAGTATATGGAACTAAAGTTATCGGTGGTTAAACATGGTTTGAGAAAGTTGATCGAAAAACAAGCCTCTTTCACTGGGATTGCGGAGTAGTGTTCATAAAAAATGTACCACAAATAACCGCTTCTTCAAATTCAAAACCTAAAGAGTTCAGAAATCACCTTGGAAAATATTTTGAATGTCCTCCTGCTGTAATGAATCCATGTAATTGAACTGGTGGTTCACTGAGGAGAGGGTAAATTATAATGAGGAAGTACAATTGTTCAGATATAGTGGCAGGGTTAGGTTTTTGGGGCACGATTGGGGGGTTAACTAGATGTGGAAATTGTTCTGGGAGGTTACACGTTGGTCCTCCATCATTCATCGATCAACAAATCAAATTACATTAATGTTAGGATATCGGAGGTGTGTTCGTATGTAGATGATGTACTCAAAGTACTTACTCAACAAAAAAAGAACCGATTGTAATTATGATATTTGAATTGATCCTGACCCACTGTAATGAATTGTGGGGCCCTATTTTCTTGATTATATATGGAATATTGCCAACCACTTTTTCATTGAATTACAACTTCGATAGTTGAAATCATATTGCCTAGGATTTGACATAAAGTCTAGGCTACCTCTGATGCCGCTGATTGTTTCAAGACAGAAGCTGGTGACGTGATTATTCATTTTATCCTGAAAATATATTTGGCAATCCAAGTTAAGAAATCAAAAATATTTTGGGACCCAGAACTTTAGATATCGCCAAACCTTTCGGAGTGGAATCTGTGCTGAATGAAATTATTATAACAAAAAAAAGGAATTCGTTAGTACTTCTGAATCGAAAGATTCGTTAGACATGACCAAACAAGAAAGAGTGTTATACTTCCTATATCAAAACACTCACCGGAAACATTTGAACCTCAAACACATTACCGTTTTTGCATCCAAAATTGATTATGCAAACACCCATATTATCTTTAAAAACTGAAATTTACATAATTTTTTCCAAAAGACCTACACTATTACAACCTTACAAAGAGGTTTCTAGTTGGGAAAATTAGAATAATCACAAAATGGAACGATATCTATTTTTGCATTGACAAGTAGGGCAATCTATGTGCTCAAATTTATTATCTCAGCCCATTCTTCTGATATGGTGATATGCAGTAGCACGAAAGGTTGGACGACAACGATTGACGAGCATTTTATCCAAAACCAAATTTCTTTCACAATTTTGAGCAACTGAATTAGTGATCTTCAGGGGATCCACTCCTAAATTTCTAAATTGCATCAAACTAAACCATTCTAAACACATTTGTTCACCTTCTAAAAATATTTTTGCAACCTTAATAAGCTCCTAGGTGCCCTAAACTGTGAGTTTTTTCTAGCGATTGAAAACTTTGGCTTGACTTTCCTCCCTTAGAAAATCCTCTTAGTAACGGATAAAAACACAAGAATAAGTTACCAAAAAGCATTCATGCACTAAAATCTAACACATGCAAACTCACCACTCCCATCTTGTACAAGGCTACAAGATTTTTTGCTGCTTTGCATTACTTGATGAGGTTGTTTAACCTGTTGTTTGGACACCATGTAGTACGTGTAACACCTTCCAATGACACTTATTTATATATCAAGTGGTGATTGGAAATATCATTAAACATATGGAAACTATATCATACAAAAATAACATAAAAGACCAACAATCGAACCTTTATTTTACACATGCAGGGGGGAAAATGATGGGATTGACACAAAAGAAAAAAATACCATAGTTTCACCATCCGAAGGTTGAGAAATGGACTGGCCGCAACTTGGTTGAATATAGAAACTACATTCTCACACGGTAGTATTTCGAATGGTGTCTCTTTTTTTAGTATTATCGGTATGAAAATTTGGATGAAGTTGATGGTGAAAATTCAGATGAACCATATGGTAAAAGTTTAGATGAAGAGGATTATGAAAGTGGATTAAAATTACAGTTGAAACGAATATATCTATATATATAACCGTTGATATCCACCGTATAACACCTTGATCCTGCAAAACAAATCCCAGAAGTGATTCAGGGGAAAGGGGTCCGACGATCAAGTCAGTACTCTCCTTCAGAGAATCGGTATTTCTCAGTTTAGTTTCACTTACTTCATTAAGTGTTGTTCTCCTTTTATTTATAGACGTCCACAATCATGGTTCCGCATTGTCAGTGGTGTATACCTAGCACATAAGCTGGCAGTTGCTGCCCTTTAGGCCCAGCCCAATGATCGACCACAAATAAATGAAGATAGAATATATAATGATTTTGCCCAACGTCCATGTCAACCATAAACCGATAAAGGCAGAACCATGTCCGAGAGAACTCAATAATGAATCGAGAAAGATGGAATGACTATCAATATTTAGCCACAAATCGAGATTATAGCGACCACAATTCAACCATGATGTAACCCAGGACCTTAAACCCTAGTAAAGTGGAGCCACGACTACGATCGCCTATAAATACAAGGAGAACAACACTGACTAAGGTAAGTGAGACTAAACTGAGAAATTCTAGTTCTCTAGAGGAAAGACTAACTTGAACGTCAGAGTGTTTCGTGATCTGTTTTGCAGGAGAAGACATCTTTCACGGTGAACAATTATTACTTTGCTTAGCCTAAACTACCACATTAGTCAGCATCTGAGATCATGGGTTGCATCTTGGTTCCTACAATCTCAGTTCGTGGTTTAACCTTCAAACGTGGTTCCGCCTTTATTGGTTCATGGCCGAGTCTTTGAGACAAGACTCTGTCATTCCCGGTCCTTTAGACTGATTTATAATTTAATCTTGGGCTAGGCTTAAAGGCCAGCATCCTTTAATTTATGGGCTAGTAGTATGGTTCATAGGATAGGTATACACCATAAGCCCCCATAGCCTTGAAGACTAGGAAACACGAAGCGAAGAATTTATTTGTAGAATTTATGTGAACTGTTTTTTGGTGAGTTTCTTAAGCTGTAATAACATGTTCTCCACTGATGTAACTAACATTGTCTTCACGAAGTGTTGCTTGCTTCTTGGCTATGTTGGGGGCTTCTGATTTTGAATTTCAATCTTCACTGTATGTGACGTACTTCCAATAGACTTAACTATTTGAGATTTTGTTGCATTAAACTGAGATTTCCTCCTCTTTAGTCATTGTACCGTTTCGAGATTTCCTCTTCTGTCATTATATTTTCCCTTTTATAATTGCATCAATTTTGATGACTTAACTTTGTAAATATTCAGTGTATTGCATCCATTCATATACCGATGCCTTCTTGTATTCGTAAAAAGGTAAGTAACGTTTTGTCAGACACTCATCATTATTTTCCTGTCTTATTTAACTCCTCTTGGCTTTTCAATTTCTTAAATTAAATTCCAGAATATTTCTGGATTCTTCATCTTCTTCTAGTCTTCTTTATTGTTCCAGTTCCTCATCGTACTCTATCAACTCGTAAATTTCTATGTTCTTAATATTTTCTCACTTTCTAAGAGGCTTCTTATAATTGTGAATTAGTATAGTGTCTCTATTCTAGTAATTTTTCCTCTCAATCTTGGTCTAGGAGTTCTTCGATTATTTTTTCAAAGTTGTATTCTTTGTTCCTTTTTTCAGATAGTATAACCTTTTGCATTTTGTGATTCTAATCGGTAAAGTTTTCATCTGAATTTTAGGAGTTATCTCTGCCCAAATATCTACCCCTATTGTTGATGATCCTTCTGTAAAAGATGTCCAAGTTGACGATGTCAAATTCGAGGATTCCTACTATCTCACTGGTTCTTCTATCGTTAGTAGCGTTCTTTCCGATTATCACTTGAAAATTTTAAAGAATAATTTTCCTTTTTTGTCTTCGTATAAGCTTAGGGCTAACTCTGAGAGTGTTCGCACTCCTCCTGGATTTATCTCTTGTTATTTAGATTATCTTAAATTTGGACTTGTTTTTCCTTTATCTCAGCACAACTTAGATTTACTCTCACATTATCGAGTCACATTATCTCAATTTTAACCCTAGGGTATCTCGATCATTGTTATTTTCTATCACGTGTTCTTTTTTTGATCGACCTATTCTATAGCATGTATCAACTTCGTAAGGTGAAAACTCATCTGATGAATTCAGCTTTTATCCAGTCATTCCCAATGTTGAGTTTGTCAGCGGATTTCCTAATAACTGTGGTGTATGGCCTAAATTATTTTTCTATTTAGAGCGCGAACAGAATATTCCAGTTAGAACTATAATGTTCCCAAATCCAAACTTTCTAAGGTAGGGGTTTGTCTCAATGCTAACTCCGAGGTTGTATTAAAACTCAACGAACATTCGATATGTCTTTTCCATGATGATTCTGAGAGCAATGGTGTTTTTTTGCCGTTATCTTGTCATTTCCCCTTGTCATACTTGTTTTTATCCCTTATTCTTCATATTATCCCATTATTTTTTCCGTTTTCGTTTGACTTTTGTTGTATGTTGGATTGTAGATATAGATTCAACTAAGGGTTCCGTTGAGAGGACTTTTTTTTTCTTCTGATGATGAAAATGAAGAGGTGAAGGTCACGCCCATCCAAATGAACAATGCCATTGCAAATGAATTTCTACAGGAGAATATTGCTGAAGCAAATTCCCAATTAGTAACTACTGAAGCTGCATCCACTAAAGGGGGAGAGGTAGTTGTTGATAATGCTACTGATGCCTCTAGAAGAAGAAGAAGACAAGAGAAAACTGGTGGATCGTCAGCACCTTGGAGCCCCCTATGAAGAGGGGGAGAACTAGTTATTCCCGTATTAAACTTCCACTGCAAAGCCATAACTTGAAGATAGAAGGAACAATTCCTACTACTCTGTCTAAATTTTCGCTCCATCAAGAAATAGTCGTGGTATGTTCGTTAAAATTTTTAAAATTACATTTGGTTTGATTTGGTGTTCCTGTATTGTGATGTCTAATTGTTATATTTGCTTGTGTATTTTTATGGAAATGTCATGAGGTTGGTGAAATTCTTGAGCTTATTAGCGAGCGAGTTGCGAAGTTTGCTAAGGAAGATAGTTCTCTCATAGAAAAATGTTAGGCTAATGAGGAGAAGTATGGATCTATGATGGTCACTCTTGAAGCTGCTGAAGAGCGTGCTCGTGTGAGAAGGAAGCCAATAAGCTTCATTCTGAGCTGGAGGTGATGCAGACTAATGGTCCTAATTCACTAGGTACCCTCAAGTCCTTGTTGACCAGCTCGTTAAAATGAAGTCTTTCTTCAATTTATTTGAGGAAGTTTCTACCTCCGCTTGCAACGTTGGTTACTGCAAAGCTTTAGCTAAACTGCGAGGGCTGAACCCTACTTTGAAAGTTTATAAATTGCATCAACTAGCTAGGTCTGAGGCAGTATTGGAGCAACGGAAAGTTGTGCTTAATGATGGTTTCATTAGTAGCATTTCTGATGGTGGTCATTCTTATGCCTTGCTATCACACGTCGTTGGTCTTTCTTCTTTTCCCTCTGTGTCTGAGCTGGAGAGGTGTGAAGTTGATTATTTTAACGATATTTCATTTGTTTCTCGTGATCCTAAGCTGTCTTCTAGCCCTGAGGCCAATGCAAACACTGAGGTTTTTGCTCAGCATACGAACAAGTTGGATTCCGCTCTCGTTGTCCAGCATTTGACTGCTTCTCCCTCTAATGTTAGTTGATCTTAGTGTTATGGATTTTGATACTATATTTATTTGTAATTCGTAACAATGCTCTGATGTATCTCTACATTGTTTGTACTATTTTGGATATTAATATGGTATCGTCCTTCTAATTTTGTAACTTCTCATTGTATTTATTTATATGTAGGGTTTTGATATTTTGGTTAACCATAAGTTTTTCGAAACATCTTGACTCTTTGAGATCTAATGTTCATTTTCATAATTTCCCTAGGTTTGTATCTCCTCATTCATATTTCCCTATTAGGCTGGTTGAAGCTACTCAGTCTCTATCCAAGAAATATTTTAAACTAGTTTCTGCTGCCCATTTTTCTGCTATGGAATCTATTACATTATGTCTTGGATGGAAAATTCCTACTTCCTCATCATCTCCATCTTCTTCTCTGGCTTACCATTGCAGCAAGTTTGTACCCAAAGGTTATAGTATTAAATCATTGGACAAGGATATCATTTGTAGCTTAGTCGATTTTGAATTTTGTCGGCGTATACATGCATTTGCTCAATCTTCCTAGTTGCATTAGGAATGGGCGTTATCGTTAGGTATTCGCCCTAAGTATATGATACTTAGTATCAAAGATCTGGAACTTGGATGGAAGAAGACTCTAAAGGACATACAAGACTCTGTTCGTGAGTTGAAAGAATTATGTGCCAAAACAATCTAATTCAACGAGAACAATTGAGTATGGTTAAAATGATTGGTCAGCAAGAAGAGGCTAAGAAGTTTACTGCAAGCAAGGCTTGTGAAGCTCATCAAAAGACTTTGATCATTGACAAGAAGTGTTCTCGCATTGATGAGTTATTAGATCAACTAAGGAGAAAATAAGACGAGTGTGATCATCTTTATTCTTCTTCGGCTGGGTTGCAATGTAGGTTTGATGAACAGTTCATTGTGAATACTCAGCTACGTAGTGAGAATGACCATCTTTACACTGAGTGTAATCGTCTTGATTCATGTGTGTATCAGCTTGAACAAGCTTGTCTTGATTACAAAGATAAGCTTGAGGTTCTTCCATCATCATCTCATGGTTCCACTAGTCGTGAAGATCTGACTATGAATATTGGCAGCAGAGAATTAATTTGTCCGAGTCTGTTAAACCATATATTCTATGCCTAGAGGTGGAAGTACAAAACTTGGTGGTTGTGAACAAAAGTTATCAAGACATTATTGACGTTATGAGTATGCAGCTTGACCGCGAGAAATTTGGCCATATAACTTATTTCAAGGCATATTGTGTGAAGTATCATGATCGTATGGAACAAAGGGGTGAAACACGGTATCATGCCTACTTTTACATGAAATGATGGTACGATCACATTATATCTGAGAAACACAAGGCTAAGTAATCTCGTCGTTGTGGCAGTTCTCATCTTTTGGATCATCTCACTTATCAAGGCTTAGATAGTTTTTCCTTTTATTTGATGTACTAGTTTTCTTTTCCAGATGTTTCAAGTACTACTCTTATGTTATATTGTTTAATCTTTTGGAATCTGATTCGTTTGCTATTGACTATTATAAAATGTTATGCTTTATATGTTTGCACTTGTGTGTTCGAATATCTATTTGCAAAGTCTATTGCTTTTGTAATTGAGGTCATAAACCCTTATTCTCCATAGTTGCAAGGTCTATTGTTTGCTTTTGTCATTGTTTGTGTAGGCACATTTTCCTTTTTGTAAGATCTATACCTTGGAAAATTAAGAGTTTATATCGTGAAAAGCTGCAAGATCTATTGCTTCCTTTTGTCGTTATTTTTCGGTACATTTACCTTTTTACAAGATCTATAGCTTACAAAATTAAGAGTTTGTATTGTGCGAACCTGAAAGATCTATAGCTTGATTTTGTTGTTGTTTTTGTTGGCATGTCTGCCTTCTTGCAAGATCTATGGTTTGCAGATTTAAGGTTACGAAGTTGCAAGATCTATAGCTTGCAAAACTGAGAGCTTGTATCGTGCAAACTGCAAGATCTATCGCTTGTTTTTTCTGGCTTGGTTATTAGTATTTTGACAACTTTGTAACCCACTTCGTCATGGCTAGTCAAATTTGATTGTCCACGATTGCAAGACATAATATTTGATTTTGTTTGCGATGTGTCACAGTTGGCTACTTTTTGTTAATATGGATTTTGTATATTATAGGTAAAGATTATTAAGACTAACTTGCCCAAACAAATGCTTTTTGATATTTATAATGTATAGTTGTGATGATATCTCCGTCGAAACTATTGAAAGATGCAAACACCACCAATGATCATATCATGGCTCCTATAAATTTAGATTTTCCCTATCTTTCACAAAGGATCTAAACATAGAACTTTATTAGGTTGATCACATGACAAGTGTTGGGAACGCTGGTGCTATCAAATCTTTCTAACTCGTAGCAGTTGGATCAATGTGTTTTTGTTACCTTGTACGGGTCTTCCCACTTTGGGCTTAGTTTCCCTTTTTCTTCTGACATGCTTACTTTATTCTTCCGCAGCACGAGATCGTCAATTCAAAATTGTTTCTTTTTTACTTTCTCATTATATGCTCTGGCCATCATCTCTTTGTGCTTTGCCTCTGTGATGGTTGCCCATTGTCTTTTCTCCTCGAGTTCGTCTAATCCAATCTCATCATTTCAGGATTATCTTCCTTCTTGTATTTTTCCACACGAAGGTTTGAATTCCTGATTTCCACTGATATTACTGTCTTATGAACAAAGACTAGCCTGTATAGAATTTCTCCAGTTATTTCTTGAACAGTTGTTCTCTATGACCAGAATGTGTTGGATATCTCATCAACCCAACCAGTTCGCTTTCCCTCTAGCTTTTTTTTTTGAATTCCTTGAACTATGGTCATGTTAGTTACTGACACCCAACTTCGAGTACCATTCGATATAGGACCACTTGTGAATTGCATCCTACTATCAGTGGCAATAGTTTATGGCACCTCGAAACGATAAAGTATGTTCTTCCAAACAAACATTCTTGTTACTTGATTTGCACCTTTATGCATGCGTTAGCTAATGCATTTGACACATTTAATATCATCTTTTGTTTGGTTGATTGCTAGTTTTAGTTAGGTTTACACGACAAAGAGTTTAGAAGGCCATTTTTGGTTTTCTTGTCTAAATCTCGAGTTTTGTAGCCTTAATTAAATCTAATGGATACTTTGTATTCAGGGGCACCTAGATATTCCTTTTTTATCTCATTAATAGGTTGCCCGTGAGTACTTTTTGTTATCTTTTTTTTGCAGAATGTCATCTGCGAGGGTGGTAGAAGATATTTGAAAGCCATTAACAATGATGGTAGAAAATATTGAAGGCCATTCGCAAGGATGGTAGTTGATTGAATTCCAAATCATCCAAAGCATGGTAGTAGATAGAATAGTCCCCCAGAAAAGGTGGATTCAAAGTTCAAGAAGGCCAAGGAAGAAGCGGAAAAAGTGTTGTCTGAGATTGCATGGAGTTTTGAGAAAGAGCCAAGAAGAATAATCCCTTGAGGGTAGAACCATTAGATTTGTCTTCTGGAACACTTTAAAATAGACTATAAGAACTCTCAAATTGGATCAATAATTCTTCCGTAGCGGAGCAAACTAGTTAGCCAGCCAGACCAGCCAAGTCCAGCACGAGGGCCAACACCAGGCCAGCCCAACCGTCATGAAATGGGGCAAGGCATGGCCATGCCAGTGCTCAGCATGACTTGTTCCATGAAACATAGGCTATGCCAGAGGCCTCTGCCATGGACCGTGCCAACCCCCGCTTCCCGTGGCCATGTTTTCATTCCACTTCAAAAATTCAATTAAGTATAGGTGCAAACGTTCCGTTTCACATAGTCTGCGCCGTTACTGAGCAAAATGAGATTCTAGCTGATGGGCTGTGCCAAATGACACAGTATGTGCATCAGAAGACCAGAAATAGAGCTCTAGCCGACGGGACGTGCTGGTTGACACAGACCATACCAGCACGAGGCAAATGGTCTGTTCTATGATCGATAACCTATGCCAGCACGAAGCTATAAGATGTGCCACAACCGACGGCCAGTGTTAGCACTCTTCCTTCTCTCTAACTTATTTTCCTTTCCTTTCTTCTCTTTAATTTTCTTTTGCCCAAAAGTGTTGAATCCAATGCAATACTTGGGTTCAATAGTTAAGGATTAGGAAATTAACTTGGGGATTATATTTGTATATTTGTATTCATGTATTAATGTTTATTTTGTGAGATTTCCTAGATTAATCTATTTCTTTGTGATTTGTGATTTGTGATATTATGTTAGCTTGTTCTTAATGTTTTTTTTGAATTGCATGATTATCCCACTTAGTTTGCACACACTAAAGTATAATTTCATGTTGCTGCAATATTGATAGCCTTCGAGGAGGGAAACCTAGATGTGCTTGGGGTAACAATGGGTTCGAATCCACATGGGTGTGTGCACGTAGGTTGTCGTTGTTAACGTTATGATCGACTATGCACTAGTAAGCGGATGAGTTGGTCCAAAGGGTAGTAGGTAGAGATAGATTGAGTAGCAAACTAGGATTAGCTTTGCACTAGACCCATCGATAAGGTGCTTCACCCCCTTTGCCTTTTTAGGCCTAGGGAGAAGCATTCGTGGTGAGTGCCCCAACGTAATCGCACGAGGGAGATTCAGATCTGCATGGCTGGCAGGGCAATCATTGCACTACCCTAATTACGGAGGTGGTGCCGATGAAAGAATGCATGTACACCATACGTGACAGGTATAGGAAAGTGTTGACCATCAGCCACGTCATAAACACTTGAATAGGCATAAAGTCGTATATGATGAAATCGATGATCAAAATGACATTATTCATGTTACACAAATATTCCCGGAGTGATAATTTATATAGTTTATTCCTGTGATCATTTACATGCTAGTAGTTTTAGTTATAAAAACCCTCAATGTTGTTTTCCCAACACTAATTGTTCCTAACACGTGGTCGAATTATTGAACAGATCATAGTTGTGCGTAGTTGATTATTA
>JAULKK010000009.1:6593733-6604827 GCA_032355705.1 Rubia peregrina
TTACATTAACTAGTTAGGGTTATTTTTACACTAAAAATTATCTGAGAGTTATATTGACACTTATGTCAAGTAGGTAGAGTTATATTGTCACTTTCCCCTAAGATTTAAGGCAAGGATTTCGCCTTTTATAGAGAATTAGACTTGAGATTATGCTCTCGGCCATGGCCGAAAATGTGCAGCGGGAGAGAGGTAAGTGTCAACACTACGTGATACAATGACACAAGTGTCGACAGGACCATATTTAGTTAGGTGAATCTGCTGAGGTCACGACAAGATTTGTAGCTGTCCTCTTTGGAGCAAAAACAATGAATACCTTAGCCCACCACCGACACTTTCACACACTCCTCACGTTTCTGCCTGCCGACACAATTTCCCCTCTTTCATTCATCGGTCCACAAAATGCATACAAACGTAAGTAGCAGACATTAAACGTGACAAGTTCATCACATGAGTCGCAACAAGTTTCTGGCAAACTAAGTTCAGTTCAGTCAGTGGCGAAACTATAAAGAAATTTGAGGAGGGGTGGGACTGGGAAGGGCGGGACAGGGACAAGGCTGTATATTTACCCCTAGTCACCGGAGGTTGGGGCCCCCCGTTTCCTCCATTGAGTTCAGTAGATTTCAGTTTAACTAAAGGAAGTCTAAGAACAAGGAAGATGTATTTTGTATCATGACTCACTTTATTGAAACAAACAATCAGGTATCCATCTTATGTATGAACAAACACACAGTACTACACACAATGAATGGCTTACTAAAACTTTGATCGAATACCTATCTGTGGAAAATCTACAAAAGCATTCATTATCCTATCTATTATGTAACAAAGGAAAATGAAGGAGAATGTGGAAGTGTACAAATTTGCTGGCAGAAAGTGTTGTTTTTGTAGTGTAACAATTGAGATATCAACAGGTTAAGTGTATCTATACCCCTTGAAACCAGTATCTGACCTGATTCCATCTCGAGAAGGCCTTTTGCTGCTGCATCTTTAGTATCCATAATGAGGGAACGTCCGTTTCAGCTCATCTGCTCACCAATGAGGTCGAGCCCAACAAGAAGAAAGGTCACTCCTTGAAACAGCAGAAAGTAGAAGTGCATCCCGTGCGCGGACAAAAGGCTTCTCACGGAAGCTGTTAAGAGTAAGAAAGCAAGAACTAGCTCCTTCCGGTAGATCTTATTCATTTTCTTAACCGTCTCTGGTGTTGCCTTCCCCAGTTCTTTCATTTGGTTAAGTCCACTATCAGAAGCTCCTCTCATTAGCTGTGTGGTGGAGAGAGCTTTTGCATCGTTCTCAGCTGCTGCCAACAAGTCAGATTCAGAAGATCTACCGGCCTTTTTCGTGACAACCCACTCGTATGAGCTACTGAACTGGAATAGTCCCGAAACCATAGCGTTGAATTTGGTTACGGACATTGTGTTCTCGAAAAGAAGATAGGGAGCGATGAAAGGAATGGCTTGAGGTGCAGGAAGAATGCTGAGCAATGTCATAAGAACGGGCACGTAACACACGACCCACATGGGGAGCTCAGCCTCGGGTATGAACATTGTTAGAGGAAGAATAATGCAAAACAAAGTGAAGGAATAAAAAGGAAGGATAAGTTTCCTCAGCAGAAAGAACAACAATATCAAATTTGCTTTCTTCCAAAATGGTATCTGCAGAAGAAGTTTAAACATCAGCAGATTATTAAGGATGTTAGCATTCCGGAAATGGTACTGCATACTGAAAGAAGCAGCAATATTTGATACCTTAGATTTTATGATGGCTGGAAGGCACACGCGAAAAAGTTGCATAGGGCCAGAGTGCCACCTGTGCTGCTGCTTTCTGTAAGCTTCAAACGACTCAGGAACTTCACATAGGACCTGATTCAGGTAGCTTGGCATACTCAGCAGGTAGTTTAAAAAACATTATGAAATTATTCATACAAAGGGAAGCAAGAATGCATAGCCTTTAAAAACACGTTCACGCAAAAGGAAGAAGAAAAAGATGTGTGCATGTTTCTTCCGTAACTGATGTAAAGCACATATATATTCCAGGACAGAGAGAAAACATAATTGCACTTCTTATATGCATGAAAAGAAGCCGGTTTAGGATGAAACCCTTAAAAAAACAGTAATGCATGATAGTTGGCGATATTCATCATTAGAGCTTTACGACAACAAAGGGCTTCTCTGTCTGAAAATCATGTGTGTAGTCAACCAAAGGCCTTCAGTCCAATTTATTCGAAGGTTCATGATGACCAATCTTGACATCATGATGCAAACCAAAAAAAGGATCATAAACAGAGTAATTTCTCATTGTTAAATGTAAAATCATCATAAGATGGAGATAATACCTGAACGTCATTCAAATATATGAATTTCCATCCATGAAGGTGAGCACGGACAGCTATGTCCATATCTTCAACAGTTGTTCTTTCTAGCCAACCTCCAGACTCCTCTAAGGCCTTAATTCTCCAAACTCCAGCAGTTCCATTGAAACCAAAGAAATTCAAGAATACCCCATTAACTTGTTGTTCCACCTCAAAATGAAAACAAAGATTAATGTTCTGTAGACGCGTCAACAAATTTTCATCCCTGTTCACAAAAGACCACCTTGCCTGGACCAATCCCAAGTCAGGGTTATCCTGCAACCAAGGCAATCAATGTCAAAAACATTATGTGATTCACCAACACTCCGGATACAGTGAATAATGGCAATTATCATGGGTACCTTAAAGTGAGGAACTGTTCGCTTTAGAAAATCTGGGGTTGGCTGGAAATCAGCATCAAATATGGTAACAAATTCATAGTCCGTCACATAATCACAGCTCATAGCAGACTTGAGATTTCCGGCTTTATAACCAGTCCTAATCAAGCGATGACGATAAATTATGTTCACCCCTTTCTGACTCCATTTACCGACCTCTGAATTAATAAGTTGCTGAATTGCTTCATCATCGGAATCATCAAGAATCTGAATGAGTAATCTATCTTTAGGCCAATCCAGTTGGCAGACCGCAGAAATAGACAGTTCATACACCTGTTAACACAAAAGCAGAAGACGAATTCCTTAAGATGCCTCTACCTAAACAATTTCAATAGGGATTCAAAAACAAAAAATGTTCGGTCTGAATGATTCTTAACAAATATATCCTGCTATTTTACTCCTCCAGTCGCAGCAGAAGTAAGGCGAGAAGACAAAAACAATAGAACCACTAGCATAACACTGAACATGACAGTTTATTACAATCATTACATAGTTCAGTTTCTTCCTGTCACATTCAATTCCATTCTTCTGAGTTGTAATCGTTAAATTAGCCCATGTAAATATGGAAGCAAGTAAATAGCAACAGATAATAAGTAAATCTCAAGTACCTAAACAAAATTTAATCAAACAAACTATCGAATCCATTACCTCCCTCTCATTACACATTGGCACTTGAACTAACACCATAGGGTAATTTTTGTTAGGCTCCTCAATATTATCCGTGGCGAAAGGATCCCCATCAATCCGAGGCATGATTTTCCTCCACTTAATATACAAGCAACCAAGGCAAAGCACGAGTCGATCCACCGACTGAATCAGAAACAACACAACACAGAATGTCGAAAGCCCTTGAATGGAAGGAGCTATATAATCACCGCGAAACTCGAGCCACGCAACATAAACCGAATGCAACCATCCCTGGAAATCAGAGGAGCCATAAACCATGTACAGATCAGGGCTCTCAAACAAACGCCAGCCTTTGAAGTAAGCAACAACCTCAAACGCCAAGAAAACCAACGAAACAACTAAGAATGCCTTCATTACTTTCAACAATGTGGTTCCCTTCCCCAACTTCTCACTAGCAAGACCTACTCCTTGTCTGAAAATCAACCTCCTCTGAACAGTCCCCAACAGGGCCCACAGAATTGATGCAAGCCAAGCCACACAGCCAACCGCGCGGTTAGCCTTGAGAAGCAACACCCAAGTAACCTGCTTCGCATTCTTCCCACGGCCTTTCTCCATTGGCCTGAATGCACCATCTGGATTATCAATCTCCACAATTGAGAAGTTGGGATTCTCCATCTTCACCACAACTGGAGTTCCCTCACCACTATTCCTACCCCACCAACCAGGAAAAAACAATCTTGGAGCCATTTCACAACTACTAAACTGTAAAAATAATATAAAAAGAGCTCAAAACACCATTTTCAGCACAGCCAGATCCCAAATTGCAAATGAGGACAAGAATTTGCATACACAACAACAAAAGCTCAAACACTCAATAATTCAAGAACCCACTTTAGTGCCTACATTAGTAAACAAAAGACTGGTGTCTTTGGAAGATTCGTTGCACACTGTCAAAGGCTGCTCTTGAGACACAATAAACAATGGGGAAGGAGCATCATAAGAAAGGTATCGCTGGCAGTAAAGCTTTTGTTGAATTGCTATTCCCCGTCAAAAGATAGTTTCTTTTTGACATCCTAAGAGTTACCCCAGTTGGAATTTGGAAATCAGAGATAAATAATATGACATCAGAAGAATTGAGTGGAACAAAATCTACTGTTTATATTATAAACTGCAAATGGAAACATTGGAGTAACTTGGACTGCCCGAGAAAAACGAAAGACGCTAGTTGGCTCTGGTGTCCTGAAGAGTGTACTAGACATGGGGTCGCGGTTGACTATTAAATACTACATCTGTCCCAGCAGAATTGACAACTTTATTTTTTTTAAAATTAAATTTGAAATTTTTTAACCATAAATATGAATTAATATATATAATAAATATATTATGTGAGATATTATTGAATTCATCTTAACATATATTTTCTAAACATCAATTTTTATGCATAATTGGTATATTTAGCTTGAGATATTGACGGTCAAACATGATCATTGAAAACCGTAAAAAAACAAACATACCAATTCTTCCGGGACGGAGGAAGTAAAGATTTAATTGTCTTAACCGATACTAATCCCTTACTCAGGCTAATATGCAATTTAACTATTCACTTATTTAAAATTACTTCACTTTGACTTTAAAACTGAATTGATTAATAAGCTAGGATATTGTCGTAGGTGATCTTGTTAGATTAGTAATAACATGTATTTTTAAAATATCAATTTTTCATAAATTTTATTTACACACAATTATAGATATCAATCATGCACGACATGTTTCAACATGTGGTCGAACACAACACGACAAGAAAGGCACGAAGCATGTGGGAGAGCTAAAGCCTACTTTTATTTTGAAAGCATGGCACGATAGGGACGAGCACGGTAATGAACCACTAGTAGAAAACCCTCTATTAAAGGCAACAATCAAAGGCAGTTCTTGAGAAACCACCTTTAATGAGGGTCCGAATGAGGTTACGACTTGGGAACCACCCTCTCGGGTCGCCTTTTTGTTCTAAAGGCTGTTATAAATTCATTAAAGGTCAAATCGCCTTTAATAAAAGAAATTAAAGATCATTCTACAATTAGAACCGTCTTTAATGAGTTGTCTTTTTTGCCCAATATATAAGCCCATTAACTTAGGGTTTCATTTTCATTTTACTTCCACCCCGATAAAATATCACAAGGAATTTTCCTTCTAGTACCGCCGCAACACTCCTTTCTCCCTTCATCCTCATCATTTTCACCTCAACTTTCCTCATCTGGTGGCACTGCAACCATCAACCACTGCGAGCCTCCCCCACGCGTTGCCTCTCTGTCCTAGTTTTCGCAGCACGTCGCCTCTCCTTCCCAGTCTCCATCGCGTGTCGCCTCTCTGTCCTAGTCTCTACTATGTGTAGCATCTCCGTCCAAGTTATCTGTTGCGTCCTAGCCTCGCTGTCGTAGCATCTCCGTCCCAGACCTACAATTTTTGCTGCATCCGCCTTGCCTTCCGTCTCCTTCTACGGTAGTCTCAGGTTCTTTGTTTGATTAGTGTATTTATAAGTGTGTTGCTAATGGAAAAGTGTTAATCTTAGGTCTGTGTTGGATGAGTGTTGATGATTCAAGCAAAAAGTGTATTTTTTCCTTCGAGGCTGTCAGAAACCTGAAAGGTTTTCGGCAGTTTTTCTTAGAACCTCACAAATAGGTTCCAAATTTGGAACCTATTTCGAACCCCAAAAAAAGGCCGTTTTGAAATGCCTTTGATCGAAATCAATCAAAGGCGGTTCTTAAGTGACTTTTGTGGTTTGATAGAACGGTCTTCAATCACCATTGTCTCCACTAGTGAACCTTAAATATATCAAGCATAAATATACGACGTGCATGCCCATCCTATAAATCCCTAAAATTTCCCCCTAAATCTCGAAATTCGTTCATCTCTCAATGCATGTTTGTCGTCCAATCATCGTGAGGAATCGATTGCATGGGAGGATTAGAAGCATGGGCGACAGTGAACCTCAGAGACGATGGTCACTATTGGGGAAGACGGAGATGAACCACTGTTGAGAAACACAAAGAAGGGTCACTATTAATGAAAAGGAAGACGATGGTCATCAAAAACGACCAAGGTGGTTGGGGAAGAAGAAGGAAAAGAAGGGATAGGAAAGGTGGCAAAGGTGGTCGGAGAATATATCATTGCATTATCTGGAATACACCACCAGTGACTGCTTCATTCTTGGGCAGTGTTGCGAGATTTCCATCGTTTAAGTCCAGATTCCAGTGGGCATCACAGAGTTGAGGTGATAATTATCATTTTCTTCTCACTGTGTGATGTGTCTTGGAATCGCAGAGGATACGTCGTGAGTCCACTTGACTGGAATCTGCAAGAAAAAACCCAGGAGGTGCCTGGGGGGTAGACGCTCCAATGATAAAGTCAGTCTCTCTCTTAGAAGTGAGGAATAGTATATTTAGAATTAGGTGAATAGTTTTACCTGTCACCTTATACATGACGGCCTCCTTGGAGTATGTGAGATTAGGTAGGACTAGTATTTTATTTTCTTGTGGAGAAAGTACTAGGGTTGCTCATGTGGGCCGACCCAGCTGGTATTTCCCAAGAGGTATTAACCATTGAGGTAACCTTCTACAGTTGGGTCGAGAGAAACTCAGGCCCATTATTACTAATGCACTATCAATAAGCCCCCAGAAAGGTTAAGGGGTTGATCCTCAAGCCTTCAAACTTTTAGTCGGCTATGGGGATGACCTTCAGCTTTCTTTTATTTGAGGTAGGAGGCCTCGAGGTTCTGGCATAAAGGGGAAACAAACGACAAAAGCAGAAGGGACGTCTTGTGTGTGCTACGTCCTTGTCCCGCGGAGCGAGTCACATTCAATGGGGGTGTCACGCGCACGTCTAATCTCATTAATGAGGGGAAATATTCCCTCATTTGGGCACACTACCCCGCATTCTCACGTTCCCCAACCCATTTTTTGGTTGTCCTAGGTAATCATTACCTTTTTCTGTTTCTCCAATTATGAGCAATGAAAATGCCCCTTTTATTACACATTCATTTTTCCCTTTGTCTTATAGAATTTAGCTCAGGTGCCTTATCACCCTCCACATACATTGAGGGGGTCGGTCTTCGACTTATTTTTTCAAGTTATGAAGAAGTGGTACCATAAAATTGAGCAATGGGCATGTGACCATTACTTGGCCGCCAGGTGATATTGGTATGCTACCCATCATCTTGAAGGTTAGCTGGACGCGGATTGAGAGGAATTCAGTTTATGGCGAAGCTGTCGCCATAATAGGCACCAAGAACTCCTCGACGACCTTAGTCAGACGAGGGCAGAGAGAGATGTCCTGGCCGTCGCTCGGGATGGGCTGGATGACAATTATCAGGTCATTTTTTATCGGTATAGTGAGCTTTTTGAAAATATCATCACCAGCTCGGGGTTAGGCTACATACACGAAGGTTTATCTGCGGATAAGGCTTTCAGAGCTTCTGGGGGTACGTCGAGCTTGTGTTCCCGTGAGGCCGTTGAGCTTGTGTTCCCGTGAGGCCGTCGAGTACTATCATCGAGAAGCCTAAAAGCATTTGGACAACTATACTCTGATACATGACTTGACCCGCCGAGCCACGACCCAACTTACCGAGTTGAAGAGTCAGGTTCAGGAGCTACAATCCTGAGTAACTTCCCTATAGCGGACCATCAAAGATAATGAACAACTCTGCCTGACCGTCAACAAAGAGAAGGATATGATAGAAAGTAGTTTGGAGGAACAGGATATCACACACAAGGCTTATGAGGATAGCCTTCGGGCTTTTGGCCTTCGGCTTGGAATAGTTTAGCCATATCTGATTATGAACTTTGAGGATTATCTCCATGAGACTATAGACATTATACGGGAGTGTGGGCTCTACGAGTCTCCAAAATATTCCCCAGCCTATAATGCAGCCCAAAGGTGGGTGGACGAGATCCGACGAGCTGCTAGGAGTCAAAGACCCCTTGTCGGTGTCAAGGCTTTGAATCCTCAAAGGCCTGATCCAAGAAGACCCCCGTCATCTGGGAATGACCCCTCAGATCGTCAAGCTTTCACCCATCGGCCTGGCAAGAAAAAGCAAACATCTGCTGCTACCTTGGTTCGACCAAGAAACCCTAATCAAAGAGTTATCATCAGATCAAATTCCTCTAGAGTCAAAACCCCTGATCAGAGGGGTGGTCCGGGTGACAATCGAAGGGGCACGCCTGGTAGAGACCGAAGTGGCAACACCTCTAGTGGTGGGAATTTTTTTAGGGATCGCTCACAATAGGGCTTCTACTTTGAGCTGGGGGCGCACCTAGTCAAGGCCAAGAGAGCGCTCCTAATGCTGGCTGGGGAGGTCCCTTCTCCGATGGAGGTCGGTTTAACATATCCCACATAGGATCGGGTGTTGTTTCTAGTTTAGTCCAAAACCAAGGAAATATCGACCTCGATGGCAAGGTTGAAAAGGAAGAGGAAATTAGTCCAGCTCCCCTGCTTCAAAAGCCTAGAAGACCATCAAAGGGTGAAGATCCCTCCGACCTCAAGAGCTTGAGACCAAAGATCCTAACGAGGAGATCCCTGGCCCAGACAAAGACTTCCTAACAACTATAACTAGAGGTGGGCGTCGGGTCAATTTAATCGATTTTTGGTTTATTCGGTTCAGATTATTCAAATTTGCCCCTATAAAATTCAAAATCGAAACTGATACGAATAACCCAATTTTTTTTATCCTAATCAAATTCAAATTTTGGTTTCGGTTTGAATTCGGTTTCAAACCAAATAAACCGAATTTATGGGAAATTTTACAAAAAATATCAAACTATATAACTAATTTAAAATTTAATTAAAATATGTCATTTAATTTCTACTATAAACTAATTTAAAATTCTTTTAAAATTTGTCATTTAATTTCTACATCTTCAAAATCAAGTATTTAAAATAAAAATCCAACAACTACAATACAAATTCAACCATAACAATGTTATAGTTTTAAAATTATATTATTAATATATATAGTTTATTTTTTATTGCAATTCGGTATTCGGGTCGGTTTTCAGATTGAGTTTCAATATCCAAAACCAAACCAAAAACTATATTCAAGAATCGGTTTACTAAATTCGGTTATCTAAAACCATTTTTAAAATTTGCTTTGGGTTATTCAAATTCGGATTATTTGTTTTTGATTTTTTTGTTCACCTCTAGCTATAACGGCTATCAAGGATGAGATTTTGGAGAGCGTAGAGCCTCTAACTAATGAAAGGCACCTGTCATTTTAATTTGTTGGTTATGTTAGCACTTGTAAATAGATGAAGGGTGTCGGCCTTCTTTAACTTGTAGGCTATCTTAGTGTTTGTAAATAGATGAGGGGTATCCTCGACCTCCTTAATTTGTAAACACCCTTGGCATTTTTCAAATGTATAAAGGGGCATCGACCTCCTTAATTTGCAAGTCATCTTGGCATTTTTAAAAATGTGTAAGGGGGCATCGACCTCTTTAGTTTGTGATCCATCTTGGCATTTTTTGAATGTGTAAGGGGGCATCGGCCTCCTTAATTTGTAATCCATCTTGGCATTTTTTAAATGTGTAAGGGGGCATCTGCCTCCTTAGTTTGTAAGCCATCTTGGAGTGTTTTAGTGCATTCTCAAGTTGTATTTCCTAGAGCTAACTTAGTGTTTTAGTGCTAGTAGTCTCACAACTCGGTTGGACGAAAGGCGTTAGGAATAACTTAGACGAATACGCCTCAATATATAAATTACAAGAATAGGGGGCCCCCTTTTGACTTACAACATCATTTTTAATGGGGTGTGCTATTCCCTAGTCGAAGGTCACAGTCAATGCTTATAGCTATTTTGGGTAAGCTACTCCATTATCTTACTCAATCTAGAGAGACTTCAAAGAGTTTTACTTCCAAAGTTTGTAGATATTCCATCATTCGGGGATTAGCTCGCCTTGGAGAGTATCCAGCACATAGCTGCCCCCGGGGTGCACTTTGACGACTTTGTAGGGTCCTTCCCAATTTGCAGCAAGTTTGTCATCGGGCTCTTTCTGGCTTTTCTCGTTTTTCCTCATCACAAGGTCTCTTGGGGAGAAATGAATCTTCCGAACCCTTCGATCATTATAACGCTTGACCTTTTCTTTCACCTTTGCTTCATGGAAGGATGCATTCTCCCTCTTTCATTCGAGAAGGTCGAGGTCCAGTCGACGTTGGTCGTCGTTGATCTCTTGGTTTTCGTTGCTGATGGTTATCCTCCTAAAGGTGGGCAGCCAAATCTTAGCTGGGATTGCATCCTCTGAGCCATAGACTAGACCATAAAGAGTTTCACCCGTGGCAGAAGATTCCATCGTTTGATACGACCATAGTACATCAGACAACTCATTAATCAAATTGTCTTCTTCTTTGAGCCTTGCTTAAATTCCATTGACAATGGTCATGTTCGTGACCTCCACATGCCCATTGGCTTGGGATGGTACACGTTAGTAACCTTCTGGTAGATCTTGTACTCCCTGCACTAGCTTTTAAATGAGTCACTGACGAACTGGGCGTCATTATCGGTTATAATGGTCAACAGGATTCCAAACTGACAGATGATGTTCTTCCAACAGAAGGCAATCACTGCATTTCCTTCCACGTTACTTAAGGCTTCGGCCTCAGCCTATGATGAGACGTCAAATGCATGTATTTTTCGAAGCATTTAACATCTCTTTTGTTATCTTTTGGTAGGAAGATTGCTA
>JAULKK010000009.1:6650297-6668243 GCA_032355705.1 Rubia peregrina
TATGTCATGAAAGAAAATGTGACAATTTTAGAAAATATTTAAAAAAATAGTAAATGTGTCAAATATAGTGAAACATAGTAGGTTCTTTTATATTTGATTAAATTAATTTTCATACTTGTGATATTTTTTTTTACATGAAAGGAGCAACCTAGTTACTGTCTACTACCATAAGCAACTACTTAATACTCCGTCTGTTTACTACCATAAGCAACTACTTACCGTCACAGTATATTTATTTATAGTCTACTACCATAAGAACCTACTTACTAATATATTTGAATTTGTACTCCTCGCTATGGTCAACTTGGAAATGTTTGATAATTAATAATTTTAATTAAAAATATGTTCTGAAATGAGTTTATCTTTTGAAATACGGTCTTTTCATTAGTTATGGAAAGATCAGGGTTTAAAATATAAATCAGAAGAAAATAAGATAAAAATTTTGGGTTGTATTAACCGGGTTATAAACTTATAACTACTAAATGTTGCATAATAAAACAAATTATATTGCAACTAATACATTTTACCTTTCTATAATTTTAACTCAACTCTGTCTTTCTATATGTCTATGTAAATGCAGTTTTTTCAATATTTTGTCATTAGAAGTACATGGTGCAACAAATTAAACAATATATCATATACTCCCTCTATCCCAGCCATTTCTGCACACTTTTTGGTCAAATTTTTCCGGTCATGTTTGACCACCGATAATTTCAGTTACGTATACTGATGATGTCTTAAATTTAGATATTTAAAAACTACATGATACATGGAATCTAACTATATCTCACATGAAGATATTGATGTTTGTTTACTCATTGAACTTTATGGTAAAACGTGTCTTGAGAAAGTTGATTTAAAAGTGTGCATATTTGGTTGGGAGGGAGGGTGTACAAAGTCTTGTTTTAGATTGACTAGCTTTTAGATAAGATAGTTTTATAATTGATCTAACTAATAGTGTAATTTGATGTTTGATTATATATTGCAATGCGGCTTTGATAAATTTAAAAAATAAAATAAAATGTTTTGCAATAAATAATTAATTATAACTTGAGACTTTCTCAAACATTTTATATTTATTTTAGTTCACTTCATTTCATTTCACTTCATTGTGTATTGCAATAAATAAATAAGAATGAAATGCTTATATAACCCTTAGTTCTTTGTTACATGCAAATATAACCCCCGAGTGTTTTGAAAGTGCGGCTGTACCCAAAGTCATTGAAGTGTGCAGTTGTACCCAAAAAGGAGAAAAAAAGGGTACTCGAGTATAAGTTTACATATTTTAGCCAGCCACGGGTATATCTGCACTTTTGAAAATCAACATGGGTACATTAACACTTTTGAAAAACGGAGGGTTATATTTGCACTTTTAAAAAAAAATTAGGGGTCATCTAAGCATTTTACTCAATAAATAAATAATTATAACTTGAGACTTTCTCAAACATTTATATTTATTTTAGTTCACTTCATTTTAATGAGGTTTTTCATGATTGGTCTAGCAAGAGACTTTCTCAAACACACTTATATTTATTTTAGTTCACTCCATTTCATTTCACTTCATTATGTTTATATTTATTTAGTTTAATATATTTTTCACCATGACTTATTTTATGATTATTTGTTATGATAGTACATCTGCAAATTTTATGATCATGTTCAAGATAAAATGTCAATAAAATATTTAAATTTCTAAATAATTCTATTACTATGCACAATAATATATCATACAATTTTTGAAAATTTAAAAACAATATATTGGAACACACAACATTATTATACGCTCGATTTAATAACATTGCCATCTATATCCTATTTTTGTATTTCAGTTTCTATAACTATGTAAAAAAACAAAGTGCACACATAACCCTACATAATTCATGAAATTGCACATATAACCCTGTGATAATTGAAAGTGCAAATATAACCTTAGATAATAAGTGAAAGTGTAAATGTAACCTTTTCCAACAACTTTTAGTCAGAATTTCGTGAAAAGATATTTTTGTCCTTCTGAAAGAAGTTTAAAACAAAATATAGGAAATGGCTTTATTGTCCTTAACATCATTAATACCCAAATATTATCGTCGGACCGCCGCTGGACCGTCACGGGCGCCATAATAGATATGGTTATATCAGCACATTATAAAAAGTCGGAGGGTTAAATCAGCACATTTCTTAAACTTATATGGTTATATCAACACATTCGTAAAAAAATACAAGGTTGTATCAGCACATAAAAGTAAAAATAAAGTGTCATATTAGTACAAAATCAACGTCAACCACCATTTCAACCTCTTCTACCGATTGATGACGTTCCAACGTGTGATTCTAGTGGCAAGGAAAGAGTTTTGGCGAGGTTGATGCATCGGACAATGAAGTGGAGGTGTGGGAACCTTTCAAAAATGCTATTTTCATCTGAAATTCCCCTTAATTCACTAGATTAATGCGGTGTTGAGTTTTATTCTTTGATTTTCTTTTGCTTCTCGTCACACGAATAGAGATATGCGGTTATATGGTATAAAATATAAGGATTTTGATGATATTTTTTTTATTTTGTTGAGTTTAGTTCGGATTGATGATTGTATGACCTTTGGTGTTCTGTGCGTAGTTGTTATTTTGTTACATTTTTTGACATAGGGTTTTTAATGTTGATGGGTTTTGCTTTTATAATATGTGTTGATATAACCCTACACTTTTTGCTAATGTGCTGATATAACCCTATAAGTTTTAAAAATGTGTTGATATAACCCTATCAGTTTTCATAATGCGCTGATATAACCCTACTCGGTCCAGCGGTGTCCCGACGGTTGCCCGGCGGTGGTCCAACAGTGGGTAAGGGTATAATTGTCCACATAAATTCAGATTTTGGTCCAAGGGCATTTTAATCATTTTGGGAGGTCAACGCCGAATTTCTCATCAGAAGGTTATATTTGCAATTTCATCAATTAGTTAGGGTTATATTTGCATGAAAAATTATCTCAGGGTTATATCTGCACATTCTCAAATGTATAGAGTAAGAGTATTAGGGTTATATTTGTATATTTTCCACACAAAAAAACTCCCTTATTACTAAGGATAGAATAGATTGTGAGATTGTTATATCCATTCGAACTTGATTTATTTTCAACTTCGAGAGATCGTTTTAAAAAATAGCCCACTTCTTTTAATGAATACCTTATATTTTTTTTACAGTATTTTGAACTTATTTAAAATTTTATTATATTAATCATGAATGATGCATAACAAGAAATAACTAGTAAAAAATAGATAAGAAAATATGGTTATGTGAAAGGTAATAAAATCTCATACGACGATTTTCAAAGTAAATATATTTATATTTTAAAAGTGTCTTGATTTATTTTAATAAATAATTATTTTGAAAATAAATGTCTACTTAATTTTACTATAATTATGTTTATTTTATTTCAGTTCAATATTATTTCAATTTAATTTATTTCAATTCAATTCGGACAAACTCTAGAGTATATGACCCTAGTATAACGCATTAACACCAGGGGGAGTAATTATATTTTAATTTAATTATGTCAATGAAACCTCCTATACACTTAAATATGCAGCTATAAATGTTATTATTAATGGAATGTTTCATTTATAACTGCTATTTGATACTATCAATATTTCCCTTCCAAATTTTTTAAAAAAAATAGTAGATGGCATATTTTCATTTTCCCCTGCACAATATAATCCAAAAATAAATAAGTTCTCTACAACTCCCACAACAAATTAATCTACTCACAAGCTCAATATTTAAAAAAATAATAATTTTACCAACAATATACCTTCAAGATGGTTAAATATGTTATATATCTAATACAACTCTAACAACTAAATTAATATACTAGCAAATTCAATAATTTTACCAACAATACACCCTCAAGATGGCTAAATAGAGGTTTAATTATATGTTTAAACATTAGGTTGATATGCAATGGATGGAATGACTATTGCCCGTTATCCAGAATTTATCTGCATTTCAGTTCATTTTCAATTCTATTTAGTTCAAATTAGCTCAGCTCAGTTTAAAGTAAATTTAATTCAATGAAATTTAACCTAAATTTAATCATACATTACTATTTTCTACACATTTATAATTAGTTTAATTTAGTTCGAATTAGATCTGATAAGTTATAGATAACAAGTACTAACTCACAAACGGCAAAAACAGCATGTTCCGAAATCAATTTTTTTGTAAGAATTGTCAAAATATAAAATAAATTGGTAAGTAATTAACTTATCTTCATTTACAATTAATTAATGTTAACAAATATTATTACTCACTCCAGCCCTCCAAGTCTTCAACTATGATTAAAAATAAAAATAATATCCACGTTAGCTTGTATAAGTTGAATAGCATATATCCTACACAAAATTACAATTTGAAAATTATTGAAAGACGTTTTGAAAGACCAAGGTTTAAAGTGTAAATTAGAACAAATTAAGATAAAATTTTCGGGTTGTATGAATCGAGTTATAAACTTTATGACTACTACATGCTGTATAATAAAACTTTAATATTGCAACTTAGACCTTTTACCTTCTATTATTGTAATTAAATCCCGTCTTTCCATAATATGGAAAGACGGTCTTTCCCAAGACTTTGCCAACTCGGGAATCTCAAAAAAGAAAAAAAAAGTCTTGCTCCAGAATGTCCTTTCGGACTCATCCAATAATCCTTTGACGTGGATCCATACTATAAACACGTATAGTATTCACACTTTTTTTATAATTTCAGGTCAAAACGTCACCGTTGAAGCTTGGCCAAGTCTCTGTTCAACACCTCCCTCGCCACCTCTTCCGTTCCTTCCTTCCATTTTTCCTCCGCGCTCCGATCACTGCCTCTACTCGCGCGCGTGCAGCTGCCATATCTGAGGGAAATCCTCCATTTTCGCGCCATCATATCTCCCCGATTCTTGCCCTGATCTCTCCGCCGTCAGTCGTTTCGCCGTTATTGCAATTGTTTGGAACTTTGGAGTCCTGCAAACTAGCCGTTAGGTTTTCGGTTGCAGTAGAAGGGAGAAATTTCAAGTGATCTCGCCGCCTTCAGTAAGTCTAGCTAGGGTTTCATCATCTTGTTTTAAATTAAATATTCTTTCTATATATGATGTTCGTTTAGTGTTTGCTATTGCTTGTTTATTTCTAAATATAAAATTGATACTGTGCTTAAAATTTGCAGTTCTGAGACTTTTTGTGTGTGGCTGTGTGTGCGCTTCCTCTTATATAGACGATCATTAAAATTCCACTGTGTAGCGCAGTCAGTATAGACTTGGAATGGTTTTACATGGAAATGTGTTGTGCAGAATGATCTGCAGTTAATATATAAGGATGGAATAAAGTGAAATAAATAGAGAGGAAAAAGTTCATTGAATATGTACATTCAAGAATGAAAGGAGACTCTTTATGTAGAACTGAGAGAGTTAAGTTTCTGGCACCATTGTATTAAGGCTTACCAAGGCGTAATTAAGGCACAACTTTTACAGTGCTGGCCGATCTTTGTTTTTCTTTCCTCTTTTTGTGAGTTTACTATATTGATGAAATACCATTACACATGCAGGACTTGTGGATGATATTAAATGGAAATACCTTGGTATGGTTTGAGGAAGCAAGATGACTGACGGAAGGACTATTTCTATGATTCGCAAATTATTCATATGCAGTAAGTTTACCCATATTATTATTTTTATTTAGGTATAGGAATCCCTATTTGTATCTGGTAGTTCCTGATAACATAAGTTAGAACCAAATAGTTGCATTTTTTCGTTGTGAAAAAGTAATCTAGTCCACTCATAGAATTTTTTTCTATTTCTTTTTATAACTTCCACATAATTGACTTATCTCATGATCCCTGGAAGATGCTCTTGTATTCAGATTACCTTCGACCATTTGTATATCATTTGAAACATTAATCCTTACTAAATGAATGGGTAAATAAAAGTAATTGTATACACATTGTTATTGTTGGTTTATTTTGCTTTTGTTTGCTTGGCTCGTTCTAGTTGTAATTGAAGATGAATTTTGTTGCTCTCATGCTTGGTGTTTGTATCTGTGTTTGCTGGAAATGCTTTTTAGTGTCAAATTAATACTAGAATCAATGCTACGCTTTCAGAAATCTGATGGTGCAATATCTTCATTTCTTTAAAGCTTCTGCAGTAAAGGGGTCATACCAAATGGATGCGTTTCAACTTGAAACCAACTTGAATGATGTGACTTGTCCTATATGCTTGGATTTCCCGCATAACGGTGTTCTCCTTCAGTGTTCATCATATGATAATGGATGCAGAGCTTTTGTGTGTGACACGGACCATTTGCATTCTAATTGCTTGGCTCGCTTTAAGCGAGCATATGGTACTTCATCTGGATCAGATTCTCCTTTGACTTCTGATGCAACATCAAGTGGTGCTGTGCAAATGAAAAACGTTGATACCATTGGAATGGCACTATGTCCGTTATGTAGAGGAGAAGTGAGTGGTTGGATTGTTGTTGATGAAGTTCGCAAACAGTTAGATGGAAAGAAACGGTCATGTGAAGAAGAAAACTGTGCATTCAAGGGAACCTACATGGAACTCCGTAAACATGCATTACTGGAGCACCCTCACTCATGCCCTTCTAAGATTGACCCTGCTCGGCAGTTGGATTGGGAGAATTTTCAACAATCCTCTGAGATCATAGATGTTCTAAGCACTATCCATTCAGAAATCCCAAGAGGGGTGGTTTTGGGTGACTATGTGATTGAATATGGTGATCACCACTCAGACGATGAACTTGAGGATTCCCCAGGAGGCGAAAGAAGCTGGTGGACATCATGCATTCTGTATCACGTATTTGATAATTTTAGGACATCTAGAAACAGAAGGTCAAGAGTCAACAATTCTAGGAGAGGAAACCGGCGTTTAAGTTATGACACCTCTAATTCTGATGAGGGATCAGTTGCATCTATAGGGTATCCGGATTTTAGGGCAGAAGAGATTGATGATGAGTTTGTCACTTCAAGAAATCTTGGTGTTGGTGCAGATCATCGAAGGTTAGCAAGAATCTTCTTTGTTTATTAGTTTGTTTAACATGTGTAAGTTGCTGTGTATATGTTGACTGAGGCTATTGTTCATTATGTCGTGATTTCGTTTAAAGATTGTGAATTTCTTCTTCAAGCAGATTGGTCTCTTATGTTAGTATGATTTGCTATTGACATAAATACATAGGGTCTGTTGTTTGAAGTAGTAGAAAATTTACATCTCCATAGCGTAATAAGCCTTACATGGGCTTCAGTAATTAGAATATGACCCAGGTAACTTACATAACATGATTTTAATCTAACAACTCTTCCGAACTCAGTGTGGCCATAGATTGAGTTTGGACACCAAATCTTGTGGAAAGAGTTGAAAGCCTTGCGTAACAGGTTCTGGAATCTAAGGCTGCAGGAGTATATTAGTTGTAATAGATGTTGTGGTAGTACCAGGCTGACACTCTTGAAATCAACCGGAAAATGAAATTGCATTGTCTATAAAATGCTGATTATGCTTGTTACGATTTTCCCCCCATAATATTGATGATCATTTTTGGGAAATCAATAAATTTTTGGTTCCATTAGAAGTGCAGTGAAATTGTTTAACCAATAATCCTCCCTGGGAATCAAGTGAACTTGAACAATTAAAATCAAGGAACAAGTCAAATTGGTTTTTAACCTTTTAATTTCTGATTATACCTCCCTACACTGCTGAGGAGAGACCTTTATAAGATCATCTGAATTACGTATGACCTTTAGTTGAATGTTACTTCCGTAAAGAACATGAAGGGTTTCGTGAAGAACTGGCTACTTGATGGTTTTTTGTGCTCTAAATCGTTTGATGTGTTGCTTTTTGAAAGAGTAGGGTGAAAATTAATGAAAGATTTGCCCTTGGTGGTATTTGAACAGGTTGCATGACCAAAGCCTTTTGTGTTGAATCTCTATTGTTCCTCTATACAAAATTTAAATAGGGGGTTAGGATGTATTTTGCCTTCACCCTCCTATCACCCCCTCCCCCCTTACCATTTTAATTTTTAATAAAAACCACTTGGTTAGAGAAGGCCAGTCTGGTATGGGCCCTCTAAGTCCTTCTATAATGTAGATAAAAAAAACTTTCCTAGGCCCTTTTCTTATGTTTTATAATGTACATAGATTAGCTCCTTTGTTTTTGGTTATAAAATTAAATTTTGCCTTTCCTTAACATTTGCACACTTATTCTTTGTCACAGCTGAAGACGACGTTCCCGCTTCTTTGACAATTAGGTATGTAGATCGATGAATAATGAACACTTGTATTTTTCTTTATGTGGTTTATTTTATTTGAAGACTTCCTCATATTTTATGCAATATAAATGTTTGATGAGCTTAAAAATTGACAGGTTTATAGTGTACACTTATTTCTGTGTTGATGGTTCTCTACGCCACTTTCTTATTTTGGCATATTGATCTGCAATTTTGGTCTTGTAGGATTGACACCAACACTGGTCCTTGTGAGGCAAAAGATTTATCATGTGATTGTTAAAATCTTAAAGCATTCTCCTTTTGTAGTTTAACCAAAAAAAATGATCTTCTGGGATTAAAGTGCTTCCAATGCAATAAACTAATGGCATGTGACGATGCAAGTTAATTTAAAAAGTTGTTTTCATAATTTTAGTGTTAGGGAAGGCTAGTTCTAATGGTATGAGGAGAGTGATAAAGGATCCAATCTCTTTTCTTGTTCAATTAATCATGTTCACTTATTAATTCAGTCGCAGTTAAGCATTAAAAGGGTTGAGTTTTATCTGTGAGTTTATCAACCAATTTTCCTGGTTAAAAAATACATCCGGCTTCTATTGTTGTGAATCTAGAATGGCTATCTTAAGATCCCATCCCATCTCTCTCTCTCTATATATGTGTGTAGATAGCTAGATATGGGAGGGGTTCCTTTGGCTGCCTTATTTTCACTCAAGATCTTGATCATTAAATATAACTGATCTGATCCTCAATAAATATATCTATCTATAGTGCTGCTTGAGTCAAGCCGTTAAAATATTTAACCACTTGTCATCCAGTACTTCACTTCAACTTGCTGCACCTTTGTCATCCCACAAATGTTTCTAACCAGAGCTTTCATAGATTTTGCCAATTCATTCACCTACGGACTACACATTTCCATTGCAACTATTCTCTCTCATTCATGATTTTCAAAACTGAAATCATCCAAATATCTAATTTTGACAGTATCATAAGCTTCAGATACTCGATTAATCTTACTAAAAGTGATGCAGCACCAACGGAGCGTAGGTTTAGAACGGATCTTAGATTTAGAACTTGGCTTTAGGGTAGGAAAATTATAAGTTTATGGCTGTAGTGTAGAAGAAAATTCTGCGGATACCTTAGGAAAATAAAGATAAATTTAGGAATCACTCATAAACCCTCGGCGTCACACCTCGTGGTTTTCTAGGCGTCACACCTAAAAGTTAAGCTGCATCACACAACTCAAATCACGATGTAAATCGCAAGAAAATTTATTAATTTCAATCTCTGTATTCCTCTCTGAGGATACATTATTTTTAGCTATAAAAGTAAATCTTAACAAGAAACAGAATTTCCTTCTAATTTTCCTAAATCAGAACCAAAACAAATTCCTAAAAACTAAAAGGAAACCATATCAAACTATTCTTAAAATAACTAACACATTCTTGAATAAAAACTAACAAATAAAAACCTTCTAAAACATGAAATACTATTCTGGTTACTGTTCACGTGAATAGTAATCTGGAAATAACCGACTTAATTCATGTTCTCTTTCCTCATCAGAAAGTCATCCAAATCCAACAATAAGATACTAGCAGAACCACAATTCGAGAACTAAATTTTTGCCCCAAACACAACAAGAAAAACAAGAAAAGAAAAACAGACATAGGGTGTGTTTGGCGGGCAGCTTTTGGTGTTTGATAAACAATTAATAAAGTGTTTATTATAGAAGCAGGAGACATATATGAATCAAAGGCAGAAGCTGGTCTCCCCCGCCTTATAAAATAAGCCAGTTTTTTCTTATATGCACAGCTCCACCAAGCATGCCCATGAAATGCTCGAGTATCAGAAAGTTGAGATGACTCGACCGTAACTACAGTAGTTTCTGTGAAATCCAGAAATTCACCACCAAATTCTCAACCCCGTGAAATCCATTGACATTGTTGCTGATATAATGAGGGTACAATTTAAACAGGTTTGGGTAATTATTAAATTAGGGCCTCGAGAATCGATTTGGGAAAAATAGAGTCCTCTAATTTCTAGTCTCAAAAGCCACAAATTGGCATTGGTTTTGAGCACTAACAGTCGATTTGATTTTCCAGGTTGTGCCATGGTCTATGCTACCCGGACACGGCCCTTTTCACAGCGTATCCCTGTTGACACGATATGACACTGATACTGGTGCTTTTACTGTGTCCAAATCCAGAGTCAGTCGGATACGGGGAAGTTTAAAAGACAGTAAATATTTAGGAGAAATTCTAGGTACAGATATGTTTGAAAGGCAGTAAATGTTGGAAGTATTTGTGTGTTTTACGGTCCAGATTCATGCAATAAATCTGTATACGGGAATGTTAAAAGATCGTTAATAACTAGAAGATAAACTTTACATATTTCTAATTTATTACCATACTTATCTGATTTTTATTAATATCTATCTCATTTAATTTTCAAACTTCAATCTTATAGCTGTAATTTTTTTCCATAATTTATATTTCTATATTATTTCTCTATATTTAAATTTTTTATTATATTTTATGATTAATAATTCCGGACCGTATCTAATTTAGGACGGTGTCCCCGTATCTTGAAATTTAGAACATTAAGTGTCATATACTCGGATCCGCACCCATGTTGGATTCCGACACCCATGTCCGGGTAGCATAGGCCATGGTGTGGAAAAAAGTACACCGGCATGTCCAGGGTGATACTTAAGCTAAAATTTGGATAGTCTTTCAGTTGAAATTAATGATGAAGTTTGTGGATTTTCAGCGGCTTGGCTTGATGGTTCAAGCCAGTAATTTCAAAGAATGATATTTTAGATAATTTCTAAGGATAAGAATGTGAGATGAGATATAATCAAAGGGTGTAGATATTGAGTAAAAACTTGTGTAAATATAAGTGCATTATTGGAACCCCTCCCTCCCTCCCCCTCACCCCCTCTACTCTCTACGCACACACACATTAGCTTTTGGGTAGTGTTGTGCGACATAACGTGTTTGTGCTTGTTCTGAAAGTTTCACTTTCTTCTCAAAATGCTGTCTCCTTGTATTCTTTGACCAAATGGGCTAAGCAACTAATTTCATGTTCCAACTTACTTGTTTTCTGGGCGATCAAAAGCACTGAGTTTGCAAGTCGTGGTCTCCCTGTTGTGGGAGTTACACTAGTTTATCCCTTATATGCTTAATGTGGCATGAGAATTTTAATAACATGCGGGGTTGGCTGCTAGAATACCTCTTAAAAGCAAATCTTATATCCATCATGAGTGAATCTGTGACTATTGTACGCTGTTCCCTGGAAATGTTTTCACGAAAAGGTTTTCTACATCATAAGATTTAATTATGCTTGCATCTGCCAAGGTCAATCTTTCTCACGTCTTGTGAAATCCTTTGGATCAAGAGCTCCTGAAAACATAAAATTTCAGCTGTTCACCAACTCTAGCCATATATAATACAGTTCTGTTACTAAATATTGCATGTACTTTAAAAGCCTTTTACAAAACTATTTCTTAGCCACCTTTTATCCTTTGCATAGGAATCTTCAAGAGCTAAATGTTCTGTTGTGTCAGCCTTTTTGAGATCCTAGTAGAAATATAGTATGTTACTATGTTATAAATGGCTGATTGTATGAGTCTACATCTACTACTATATGTAAGAAATCAGGAATATCTTTACTAGGCCATTCATGATATAAATATAATGTCAAAGCAATACGCAGAAATTGCGCCTTAGTATCAAGAAGTTTTTATGGTGTTAGCTCTGTTGGATCAGTGTTGCAGTATTTGTTTTTGCCTAAACTTGACCTGTGAGTCTGTGACGTTAGTTTTCTGAATTAGACTGAAATCATCTTCGAGTTTGCTCGGCTGCTGTCTTTTTCTTTATTTTTTGATTTGTTGTTAGGTTGAGTACGGGGTAGCTATGGACCGGTAAAGATGATTCTGAAGCTATTAGATAGGGGCGATGCAGTTGACTGGTCCGATCTGAGTTGCATTTCAGGAAAGAAGAACAGTCTTCTTGCCTAAAATAAAGGGTAAAGGTACAACTGGGGTTAGAGGTGAAGATTGAGTTACTTCCATTGCTGAGTTCTTTGCCAATGTTATTTGTTTGTTTCTGCAACATATAGGCCATTTAAGGATGGCAAGGTGGATTTAGTATAAGCTTCCGTGTTTGATCTTTTACCCTGGTTCATCTTTGCTCAATGTACAACTAAATTAACTTTTGCTGCTTTTGGAAGCTACAATTATATGACATGGATGATTGGCTAAAACAGAAAAGGCGAACAGCTCACCAAGGGCTGGTGATTTCGTTTTATTAATTTTTAGTTTGTTCCTTCCATCAAACAGGAGGGAAGAAACGTAACAGGCAGTACAGTAAAAGAAGGATAAAACCTTCCGATGAAAGAGAAATGGCTGCATGCACGGACTTTTGGTTGCTCTTTGTTCCTTTTCTTTGAACAACCATCCATTGTGTTGATTGCCTGAGCCGACGCACTGCAATATCAGTTACTACTATTTATTTAATTGTTAATGTGGTTAACTAGAGTTTGGAGAGCGGACGCAGCGGCGGAACTAGGGCGAGCCGGTGCGGCTGCCCCCCAAACCTCCGGTGACTAGGGTAATATACCCCTCCCGCCCCTGCTAGTCCAGTCCCGCCCAGCTCAGCCCCGCCCCTCCTCAATACTCCTTCTAGTTTCGCCACTGAGTGGACGTTATATCTAAGACCTATTTTGGCTCCGTGCCAAACGTTTGGGGAATGTCGGTATGAAAGGCCTTGCAAGGATGCCAAAGTGTGGGATAAAAAAATGTGTTGGTTTGAGCTGGGATTCAAGTGACGGGTTAGCTTGGCCCGGGGCCAAATGCTAAGGGAAATAGGTGTGTCTGGAGCGTCCAAATGGGAGGCTTGATGTGGGTTAAAAGCTACGGTTAAGTGCTGGACACTTAGTAAATATGGGAGTTGGCAAAACAGAAGCCTGGAACAAGGCGATGCATGATGCGCGAAGAGATGTGTTCGCTCGGTGTAAATGTATGGTTTTATGGGGACCGTGCTGATCAAATGGTTGTGACCATTTGGTAAAGCAAGCTGTGGGAAGACGTGACCGTTGGTGCCAAGTGATGGGAAGTTTCGAACAGTTGGTTCCACAAAAATAGGGACTGAAGGCTTAGCCGTTTAAATGAAGGGTTGTAACCTTATAAACATTGTGAAGGGTTGTAACCCCTGTAATCGCTGCCTATAAATAGACAGTGTAAGCTCTTAACCCCAACATAGAATCTGGTGGATGTTAGAGATACACTAGAGAGTTTCCTTTGTACTTTGTGATCAAAATAATAAAGAACAAAGGTTGGAGCCGGGCTCCATAAACGTTTGAGCACTTAGTCTTATCCATTCTAGGAACGGTTGGTTTGAGAATTTTCGTGTGTTTACGTGGTTCGAAAATAACTTCGTAACAGTATCCTAAGTGCGGCTAAATAAACTCGTAATGGTATTTTAAGGCAGAAAAATAAACTCGTAAATCGAAAGTAAATTAAGTCGCATACTTTTTTACCCGTTTGGATATTGACAATGAATTTCAGGTAAAATAGATAATTAAAAGTATGAGTTGGACGGTATGGTTGTGACTTGTATAAAATTGTCATATTGCTATTATATTTGTTGATTTATCCACTTTTTCTCCTCAATTTGTGGATTGAGATTTTACAAAGTAGATTTAGAAAATTTTAGAGAAATACAAATAAATTCTAATTTATATGTTTGACTGTTTGAGTTTAAAAAATATAGTTAAAATGTATACAAGTAATAATCAGTTTTTTAAAAGAAAAACTCATACGGGTTGTATAAAGATTCAAATGAGTTTGAGCATGCGAGTTGAGTTGCTTTTGATCTGCAAGTTTAGTAAAAAAATATATTTGTAAATTAGGTGGAATTCAATCTGATCCGTAAGAGATCTAATTAGTTTATGGCACGTTATGAAATAGATTGAGTTGGATCATAACTAATTATTTCATATTAATCTGCTTGTGTATCATCTATAGTATACTTTTGAGAGAGAAATGCTAAAATAGTCATATATTTTAGTTGAAAGTATCAATATAAAAATAACCCTAACTTATTGATCTATGTGTCAAACTAAGCCTGGGCGCCGTTAACTTCAAAGTCAACGAGAATTTTTGTCGGGATTCAATGAAATGACCTTTTTACCCCTAAAATATAAAAACAAAAGGTCAAAATGACAAAAATGCCCAAAATCATATTAAAACTTGTTTCCCCCTTTCCCCTTATTTTTCTTTCTTCTTCTTCTCGCTAAACTTTTCCCCTAACATCCTCAAACAGACACACCCTTTCCCAACCTCTATCACTGATTGTTCCTTGCCGCCTACGTGTCCTAAAAATTTCGCCAATTTCCTGAAGTGGACTCGCAATCTGCTGGCCGGTGGAGAGAAGAACGTCACCGATCGAGTTAGCTTTTGCCCCGTAAAATAGGGCAATTGGAAATGATCGAGTTCACTTTCACTGATATAGTAAATGTATAAGCTCATATTTTGCCACTTTAGGTAAGAATTGAATTGTGTCAATTTCTGTGGGATGGACGAAAATAGAAATTGTGCCAATTTTTATGGGGAATATTTATTATTTATGATGATTGGGATTATGAGTTTGGAACCGACTGCTTGAGTTTTCTTGGAAAATTTGTGATGATTTCTTCTAGGATGATTCCGTGGAATTTTGTGAATTCTAATGTTTGAATATTTTGAATTTGATTATTTGAATTCGTGGCCACGGTAAGGATTGTGCATTGCTTAGTTCAAATCTTTGTGTTTGTTGGGTTTCTTTTTTTGACGAGCACCAACTGAGTCGGGTAAGATTTTAACAGCTTTAGGAGGTTTGATTTTAGGCAAGGTCTGGTTGCTTGCCGAAAATTCTCAATAGCAGGTGGTGCCGGGGGCATTTTTGTTTCTGGTTTCTTTCCATGGTTTTGTTTTTATAATGAAGACACAAATTAGTTTGGATTTTTGGGGTTTGATTTGGACTGTCTTTTCTCCGGCGAGCTCAATATTGGTTTGCCATTAGTAGGGCAGTTTCTGCTTCAGGTTTCACCTCAACTTCATACGGGGTTCCTTATACCCAGATTGGAAGATGAATGGCAATGCTTTTAGCTTACGGATCAGAGGCGTTTGGCCATTTAGATGATAACTTAGGAGTGTTTTTCGGCAAGTTTACGGGGCATGCTGACAGGTCATTAGAAGAATCGGGAAAGGTTTCTCTTTGCATTCGGGTCATGCAGTTGGGTTGGGCGATCCAGAAAAGAGAAACGGGTCAAGGAAGCTAGGGTTCCAAGCTTGGAACAAAAAATGTTTACAAATTTCTGATTCGATTAAAAAGTGCTAATATAAACCTAGAAATAATATTAAGTGTTGATATAACCCTAAAAATCAAAATTAAGTGATGATACAACCCTATAATTTTGATGGTGATGAGGGTAAAATTGTCCAATTTTTTTAGAAAACTAACCAGCGGTATTTTGGTCATTTATGAGATGGTTAATGCAAAAAATGACACAAAAGGTTATAACTACACAATTCAACCAAAAATTAAGGTTAGATTGACACCTTTTCACTTTGCATGGTTATAATGACACTTTCAACAAAAAGTTATGGTTATAAGTGTAATTTATTATTTTTAAACTTACATACAAGAAACCAAATTACATATAAATATCGTACTCTAAGACTAAACTAGGAAACACCACCATTTGAATCTATTGAAACCCAGTGAAATTTGAATTTTCATCCATTTGAATAGTTAGAAATGTTCTTTTGAAAACAACACCCAAACACTATAGCTGCACCACTAAAGAATCACCGCCACCGAAATCCGATCTCACCTTCATTAAACACTTGCAGATTGAAAAAACACAGGGATACCATTAACACAGTCACACAACGCCAGATAATCTCTATTAAGAAATTGGTTTAAAATTCACAATTCCTCATAGGATGCGGGTTGAAACATAGATCTCTTATTAACCACCAATCCAAATCCAAACCCAAATTCATAATATTTAACTGTGTATAGTATGTATTCAATTCGTATACATTATACAACCATGTGGATTTTTGTAAACTTGTAATGAACAAACAATGGAAATAGGGGGAGTAAGTTGGGGTCTTACTTCTTAGCCAGGTTCTTGATTCTCCAAGGATGTATTCCAACACACACGGTATTGATAGATTATTATTTTTTAAAAAAGGGGTTATTTACAATGATTTTAGGATGAAAGTGCTAATATAAAGTTGCAATATGAGAAAGTGTTAATTTAACCCTAACTTAATTAGTGTATGTGCAAACTAATCCTAACTTTTGAAACTTTTGTACCGATATAACCAAACTCCCTAATTCTGACGTTGACCTCTGAATTCCGACAATGATATTAAAAGAAATGACTAAACTACCCTTATTAACAAGCTGAAAACTTTATCCCCATATTACCTCTGCCGCCACCATCAGCCACCACCTCCGCCAGCCACCATTCCCGCCGGAAAGCTCTGTCGCCGGCACCTCCACCACCTCGCTGTTGCCACCTCCGC
Organism: Rubia peregrina; assembly: GCA_032355705.1. Classification (NCBI taxonomy): domain Eukaryota; kingdom Viridiplantae; phylum Streptophyta; class Magnoliopsida; order Gentianales; family Rubiaceae; genus Rubia; species Rubia peregrina. Next base: position 6,667,129 of record JAULKK010000009.1, read on the forward strand.
CACCCCTTCTCGGCGTGGGCAAGGCCACCTCCACCACCTCCTCGCCGTCGCCACCTCCGTCACCCCTTCTCGGCTCCACCTACGCCACCTCTGCCACCCCTTTTCGGCTCCACCTACGCCACCTCTGCCACCTAGGGATGGCATGGGGCGAGGCCGGTACGGATTGTGATACCTCCATACCCATGTCCACCTAAAATTTTCATACCCATGACGGGTACAACATTAAAATTCACCCCCGCCCTATCACCCACTTGGGTCTTTATACCCACTTCAAATCCATTTTACTCACCTCATTTATATCTCCAAAAAACATATAAATATTAATTTTAAATTACTAATTTTAATGCTAAAAATTGAATAATATTTACATGAAAATATTATAAGTAAAACATGTGCATTATGGATAAATAATAGTTTTATTATATAATAAATTAGTGTGTACATAGCGAGAATAATGGGACGGGTGGGGTGGGGCGGGTATGAACTAATATCCATGTCTGATCCACTACCCATGGCGGGTATCAACTTACATACCCATATCCGCCCCACCCCCACAAAAACTATACTCATACCCACCCCATTGGGGCGGATGCGAGACGGACCTCCACCAAAACCCGACCCACTGTTATCCCAACTGCCACCCCTTCTTGGCTCTTCACTATCCCCGCTCACCACCATAGCAATTACCCCTCTGCAATTACCCATCTGTTATTACCCCTCCAACCCAAGCTTCTTCTTCCCGTCAACACCGCTATAACCGATCCACCATTACCATTTTGTACACAACCAATCGATTTCTCCGGGCCGCGTCACCGTCGAGAAACCCTAGCCCCGGAACGATCTTTCGCCGCTCAGCCAAGCGTCGAGACCCGAGCGGAGGGATGAGCATAAATCCGACAAGATCTTCGTTGGAGGCAGAAGAAGAAAAGAATTCAAAAAATCAAGAAGAAGAGAATAAAAGAATAAGCTATGAGAGGCTACGGGGAGAGTGGTGGAAGGAAGAAGAAAAGAATCGGGAAGGGGGAAAAAGAAGAAGAAGACGACATAGGGATGAAGCCTTTTTTTATAAAAAAAAGTTAGGGGCATAATTATCTTTTCATATAAATCCAGCCATA
>JAULKK010000009.1:6732317-6746115 GCA_032355705.1 Rubia peregrina
TTCCAAGCCAGGGCTTTACGATGTCATTGATGAGATATTAAAAATGCTATGAGGAATCATGCTTATGTAGGTGTTCCCTTGAACAGATGAACGAAAATAGACCTTGGTCATTGCATTGATGGTGTAGAAGAACCATCATCTTCGAAACCAGCAGGAGAGAAGGCAAGTATGTGAACAAGCAAGCAACGAAGGAAAAAAAGATAGGGGGAAAATATAATTTGATTGTTTGGGATGCATTGTGTGAGAATGATGTTTTATAAATATCGGTTTATTTGTTAGAGTCGAGTCACTAGATTGTTGTTGATGTTTTAGGTTGATTTGAATTTTTTCAATTTTTATGTTAGTGATTTTTAGGGCATTTGAATCCTTTTGTACACGAATATGTTTAATGGTTTGATAGTTGTGGCGAATGACATTTTTATATGCTATTTTTATATGTATTTGTTGTGTCGGTAATGATTCATTGAATTTCTTCGAATTTGAGTTGTCAGTGTATGATGTTTTACGTCTTGTTCATCTATAATATACATAAAGTGATACGTATCATTTTACATATGTAAATATCATGCAAAAACAATAAATTCAAGACCTCTGCCTTTGCTGTTACTTCTCTGTGTTCATCAAGCTCTCTCTGATCTACAATGGCCGGAGGTTATGGTTCCGTGGCTGCGTGATGCCAATTGAAGTGGTGAATCCTTGATATCGACGGACGGAGAAGCATCGAAGAAGGAAGAAGACGATGAAGGCACGGAAGGAGCTCGAAGATCGTCGAAGATGGCGGAACAGGAGAGGGAGAAATGTTTTTGTTATAGTTATTTGCAAATTGGTCCCTGGATTTCATAAATCTTTTAATAAGTCATCCCGAATAATAAATAATTACATTATGACCCCCGAAATTTTGAAACTTCTATTTAAAGTTTTCAGTATTTAATATTTATCATTAGTCCTTGATCTCACTATGAGACGGTCTCGCAGGAGACAGACTCTTTCTGAATAGGATGATTGAAATCTCCAATTTACGATAAAAATTCTTTAAGGAAACCCCAAAAGGATGCAGGCCTTCTGATGATCCAATAGTGACAACGAGAAAATCAAAGTGATTTTTTGAGTCGATCCTTTGTGTTCTAACTGGGCCTTCAAATTTTCATTTAAAGTTGAAATTGTTCATGATCTTATTAATATGGCCGAGTTAAGTTCAATTTTCTTGAAACACGATCCATCAACTTTCAAATTTTCATAATGTATATCAAGTTTTTCATTAGAACACACTAACTCATTAATAATCTTATAGATGAAGTATAATTAAAAGGGAATAAGATAGTGCATGCTATTGCTCCCAGAGCACACGATCACACACTCGTCCACACTAACTAGTTTCTTAAATATACACGAATTATGTAAAATACACATAATCACCTTGCAAATGCACTCATTGTTGATTTATGTTAAGCTTATCACTTGTCTGCACTCTACATCTTTTAGAGCTTGCTGGAGAGGTGAAACGATATATAAGAGGGGCAACAGAGCTGTTGAATGTAAGAGACCATTCTTTGTTTAGACTCATTTTTTTCTTGTATTTTATTAGTACAATATTAGGTTTCCCCCTTACTCTATATAAAAAAATGGATTCCCCCTTACTGAAGAAGCATTTAGTACAATTTGTTTACGTTCTCACCCACTCACGTATTCCTCACTGGTTCTTGCTGCCACCTGGTATACTATATTCTCACAGCACAAGAGCTGAAAACAAGATCATGAAATCCTAGACCTTCTCCATCCCAAGCTAAGGACCTGAACCGGAGCAGGCAAGAAAATCCATCATTGCAAGCCACCGGAAGACTGTGATCAGGGGGCCAGAGGGCAGACATATACCACAGCTGAAATTGACCCGGAGAACACCTTCCTCAGCCTTTTTGGCACTAACAGAAACTAGCACGAATTCCTGGAAATTGATGTTGAAATTGAAACTGGAATTGAACTGAAGTCGAAGATGACCCTCCGACTTCAGGGATTTCAGTGGTTTGGATTTGGGACAAATTTGGCATGTCCACGTGGAAGTGTTAGTTTGGGAATTAGTTCCAAAAATTGTGTAATTTGTTGTAGGGGGTGGGTGGAACTCATCACTATTATCTATATTTAAGAGCAGTACATCACAAGCAGTGCACCAGAACTATACTTACTAATTCCAGTTCAATCAACCAAGCTTAAGGACCAACTATACTTACTACCAGCTTTTCTCAGACAGAAGGGTGTGACAGTTATCAGTCAGCAACTTTGGAAAAGTATGTTGCTAATAAGATGTTATCTTGTTCCCTCAACTCCTTCCTGCAGCAGAAGCCATAAAAAGGGAGCGTCACGTGAAATACTTTAGAGCTGCATAAAGAGATATGGGAAAAATCATGTGACATTAAATTCCAGTGGCAATCATACCATACTCAAATTACAATCGGTCAGGGAAAAATCTAATGTTCACTGTTCAGCATTATTGATTGTCAACTTGTTCAAAGAATGAGAAAGTGTATACACTTCTACTTTTTATGCTTTTCCTTGTAAAATTGAGCCTTCATAATCATAGAGAAGGCGCTGCATCATGAGCTCGAGGTGAAAATTAGTTCTGAAAATTATTTTTAACAAACAAAACAGACCAGCAGTGCACATACGGCATTCTTCAACCCTGTTTTCTAAAGCAGTGTGTTAAGCTTAACTAATTATTTGAAATAAGATTTCCCTGTCAAGGAACTCTTTTAATTTGTGATACGTACCAAGGAGGTTGAATACGAATTACATTCCCAACTTCAAGATCAACGTCACCACAAATTCTTGAGCTGAAGATGACAGTTAAGTTTCTTTCCCCACACTGCCTTGTTATATTTGATTCATTCACTAACTGGGAGCTCTAGCAAAGAAAACAAGATCAACGTATTATTTCTAAAGCATCTCATGACAGTATTTGTGATAGGAAATTTCTGATTAAGAAGCACGAAAGAATTAATTTCAAAATTTTGAGATATCCAGAGTTGCCCACCAATTTAGGGAGATAAGATAAACTGAAGGAAGTCTCAGTCTTTGATACAGGTCATGTTCAGCTCCGGCATGTACGGTTAAATGACAAGGAAAACATCTAGGACTACTATTCACATTAAGAAAATTTCAAGAATGATAACTCTGTAGTTCCTTTAAAATGAAAGCGGAAGCTCCCACTATTTCATACCAGCTTTGTTAGCCAGGATGCACAATAAACAAACATTATATGAAGCCATAAGAACAAATATTATAAAATCGCTTTTCCAAATGGCCACCATCAAATATTATGTAAGTTCTTATTTTCTAAGGCTGCTTTTAGAATATGATGTTACATCCATATCAAACTATAATGAAACATTAAATTCTGTCTTTGTATCTATTGTAAGAAGACAGAAGAGACGGCCACTGGCAAATATCTATTGCAAATTTATATTATATAAGACCCAAAATATACCTCTTTGTATGGAATAATATCACAACAACAAACATTATGCTTTGCCTCTAGGGACCTTGACAAAATTCTGACATCAATGCATCTTTTTCCATCTGAAACAATGAGGTACAAAGGTGAGTAACAAAGCAATCTACGTAATATCAAGAGCATATTTTCACAGCTTGGAAAAAGAAGGGTGGCTTCTACCCTTTAAATGGTCATCTAGAACTGATTTTTCCAAAAAGTCCACATCTTTTTCCTTCTCACTCAGCATTACCCGCTGCAACTTGTCATATAATCTAACCCTGCATAAATTACCGTTTCCACAACATATAATGAACAAAATTTAAATTCCCAGCCGCATAAAGAAACATCTGGTGCTATTGCTCACCCTAGTGTATGCATAGTGACTTCTGACAACAGTCCACTGGGGGATATAGCTCCTAAAGCATCATGGAAAGAGTCTGCCATAGTCCTTTGTTGAAGAATGGGCTTGGAGTCATGGATACCACCCTATAGTTGGAGCACCTCAGTAAACTGGCAGCTGACAAGAGCAATAGGATATGATGATTCAACAAGATACCTCAGCATCAGCAACTGATGTCCCCACCATTAAGCTATCTTCATCATCGATGTTTTCATCGCTCAATGGAGATTTACTTCTCCTGAAACAACTCTGTTTCCTTCTTCTTCTTAACCTTTTAGGCTAAATGAACAAAATGTCATATCCCCACTGATTGCGAAAGAAATTTTGCGGAAGGAGAAAAACAAAAATAAGCAGAGATCTACCCGTTCGCAACTTTCTTGTACGTGCACAGTGTTTTCTTGCAAGTTTGCCAAAAGACCAGCCATGGAGGTCTCATCACAATAGCGGGATTTATCACTTTCACCTATAACTGCATTCTCATGTAGTGGATCCATCTCTCTTCCACTAAATATCTCCAATGAATTTGTTATTGATCTTTGATGATCTCCATCTGGACCACCTTCTAACTCTTCAGTTAGTAGAAGATCAGTTTGTAGCATTTCAGTCTCACTTCTATCATGGACAAGCATAGGTAAATCTTCATTTTTAGACTGGGAACGAAACAAAAGGCTGGGCTTTGGTTTGGTCAGACCAGCTGCAGCAATTGACAACCAGTAATATGCTTAAACCACTGTGTACATAAAGGAAGTGGTTTGGATAGGAATGCCATCATAATCGTCATTTGCAAGGTTCTGGAAGCACTAGTCAACATCACATGCAAAATCTAAAAGAGACCTAAACATTTCATGAAGTTAAGTGGATGAACTTATTAAACTAGAAATCAAACAATCCCCCACCCCATACAGAGAGTGTGGAGGCTCAACTAGAGTAAAGTAGCACCTTGGCTAAGTGTGCGCTCCTTGGAAGAAAGCCGAGTATGTCGATTTAAATGGACTAAGGCCTCAACTCTTTCCGCTACCCCAACCCGTGAATCTCTTTCCTCACATAATCTCAGACTTCCAGTACAACTAGAAGAAGCTTTCTGCAAATCGAAACCTCTAAACACTCATCCAGCGGCAAAAAAGTAAGAACTATCCCGAGCAAGAAGAATTCAGTGATACCATAAATTTACAGTCATACCTCTTCATCAGACACAATTTCCTCATCTGAGTTGGGAACTGATGCCAGAGCCAAACTCCGGCTGTGGATGCTGCCTACACTCACACCTTCCATCGATGCTGAGGTCTGAAGCTGGCGGTTTTCTTTTACATTACTGAAGGCGGGAAATCGTGCTCTCTGACTCAAATGATACAAAATTGCTTACACTTTTAAGAAGATGCTAGCAAATAAAACATTCCAGTTCCTACAGAAAGTTAAGCAACTACATCTAATATATATACTCCTCCATTCCACATGAAGAGCCATGCTTCCTCAACGTACAACTTTCTAACTTCAGATATTCGAGTGAAGATACAACTCTTTCAAAACTATCCATCGTTTACTCAAGTTTTCACATTTAACAAATTATAGAGCATTAATTCGTAAAATACGATCACATATTTCGTATGATATTCACATTTACATTTGAAACATGAACAAAAAAACAAGTTGAAAAACATGATCTTACATGAAGCGGAGGGACTAATTTAGATAGCATAAGTAGTAGAACAATTCTAAAGCAAAATTTAACAGAACACAAAATACTCATTTTCTCTGAAAACAAATCTAAAACTTACCGCATTAAAATTGGTTCCGTGATCGATCTTACAAGCGCCTGCACAAAAGTAGATGGAAATCAGGCTTCTACTAAACCAATTTACTTGCATAAATGAATAATTAGAGATTAAATTTTTAAAAACGGAAAAAAGAAATTACTTTTCTGAAGCTTTTCCAGCTCCGAGAAAACCTGCACCTCGGCGCCCTTCAAAACAGAAATTCCGCATCAGTCCTAGTGAAATTATGTTTTCTGCACAATTTAATGGAGGAAGATTTAACCTTATTTTCAACAGGCGCGCTCAAATCCTCCTCTTCAGCATGAGGGAATGAAGATTAGCAAGTCTGAACAGTGAGATTAAGGAGAATTTGAAAGCTTGATCAATAAAATTTGACTGGGATACCATACCAGAGAGGCTCTGATCAGAATCGTACTTATTAGGGTGTACCATTCCATCTACTTCTTTCTACCGGAGCTGCTGCCCAGCGCACTTCTCGTAACCAGGTCTCCCGCTAAATCCAATTAAATGCATTAAATGAATTTCAAACTCTTCTAAATCACAAATACTTACAGAAAACCATGTTTTTCCATAAGGTGAATATTAGGGTTAAAATTGAGAAAATTTTAAACATATATAATTGAGAAAATGCAGATATAACCCTGGGATAATGATTAGTGCAGATATAACCCTAATTACTTTATATAAGGGCAAATATAACGCTAAAAACTATATTCCGACATTGGCTGGCCATTTTCGGGCATTGACCGACTGGAAATGATCAAAATGCCCCTTTAGTCTAAAGACAAAAATGACCCTTTCTCCTTGAATAGCCACCACCCTGCCACCTCCTTCGTCGTCACCTTTGCCGCCGCCATTGCTTCACCACCACTAGGTTGCCGCTGCCCCACCACCACAAACACCACCTTCCACCCTCGCCTCCACCACCATCCACCTCAACAAGATCAGGGCCGCCATTATTTTCGGCACCTCCGCCACCACCTTCAAGCCCCTTCATCCAAGCCCCCATCTCCAACCATCCCCGCCTCCACCACCCCCTTCCAGCCTCGCCATCACCACCCTTTCCATCAACCCTAGTGCCATCACTACCCTACCGACGCCCCCACCCCGATGCCCAACCCCTGCCACCGAGAAAGAGAGAGAAATGGGTGGTGGTGCGTACCTTAGCGCCACCACCACCCTACTGGCCTCCACCCCTGGCGCGCCAACCCCCGCCACTGAGAAAGAGAAATGGCAGCGCGAACCCTAGCGCTACCACTACCCTACTGGCACCCCCACCACCGAGAATGAGAAACAACGGGGGCGGCATGAACCCTGGCACCACTACCACCCTACTGATGCCCATCTCCCGCCATGGAAGCTGCAGAGCCGGTCAGATTTGCAGATTGCGAGGAGGTTCGAACCGGATCCAGTGTTGCTATGACGAAAAGAACAATAAGGCCTCTGAGACGATGAAGAGTAGTGCTATCTGAGAAGAAGAACCCAAATATGGAATAATAGAGGCTGTGCCGGAGAAGAAAAGGGGAAAAAGAAATGGAGAGAAAGGAAAAAGGACGTGGAGAAGAAAGAAAAGGGGAAAGAATTGGAAGGAGAAAGAAAATTAGGGTTGGGGGCAATAAAGACATTTTATATATATATTTTTATTTTTGTTTTTCAGAGGGGTAAAATATTCTTTTCAACATAATCATGCCTGGAACTGCCAGAAAAGGTTATATTTGCAAATTGATAATGTATGGGCTTGAAGGCCTAATAAGGAGAAAAGGAAAGAGGTGAAGCCTGCCAACCCAGGGACGCTACCTGGGCGTGGAGGCAGACAGGGAGAGAGTTGATGGTCACTGATGGGACAGCTCCAGTCCCATCACCCACCAAACCACATATAACGAGAAAAAGTGTGAGACACAAGGTAAGATTTTCCAATCAGTCCACTATTCACTTAGATACGCTTCTATATAGCATCAATGGCTAACCAGAGCGTCAGAGCACATCTTTCTGCCTGTCTTGTAGGTTCAGATGCATATTGGGCTGGCGCGGATCATCTCTAAACATACTACAAAATTTGGTATTAACATTGGCGCCGTCTAAGGGGAGCGCAATAAACTTTTAGAATCTACACAGCTTGGAGAAGATGAAGGCACGAATGCCGGAGAATCTGGACAACCAGGTGACGATAGAAGATGTAACACTGGAGGATGAACTGGCCCCAACGCTAATGCTCACGGGAGAAAGACATCAAATCCGCACGGCAGAGGAGGTGGAAAACAACTCAGAGATCCTTCAAACGATATTGACGTTCCAGAAGGAGATGATGAACAGGTTAAAGGAAATGGATGATAGGCAGCCCCGGTGGAGGGGGCGTGACGTGCACCCAACGGACCTTTTCCCGGAACAAGAGGGAGATTTCGAGGTGACCACCAAAGGAGAGAAAGTGTCGCAGGCAATTCAAATTAGAGTAAAGAGAGAGAAAAGTACTGCCTCTTCGGATAAAAAAAATGTGTTGGAGCTGAGGAAACACTGGCAGACCGCGAGTGGAGAGAAGGTTATGTAGCACTCCAGAGAAATAAAGGGTAGGCCGGGTGGAAGACACCACTAAAGGAAATAGATGAGGGCTCAAACAAGGAAGGTAGGGGCTCGCCATTTACCAGACGGATACAACTATTCAAGGCGAACCCAAAGCTGAAAATACCAATGAACTTGGGTCAGTACAATGGCGAGGCAGACCCGGAGGACTATTTGCACACCTTTTGTACCAACATGGCCACTTTTGCGATACCACAAGCTATATGGTGCAAGGTGTTCGCAACCACCCTGAAGGCCGCAACCAGAGTATGGTTCAGGAATCTGTAAGAAGGAACGATAGACAGGTTCAACCAGCTAGAGATTTTGTTGACTCATTTCATGCAAAGAAAAAAGTTTCAGAAAAGACGAGGTCGAAGTTGCTTGCCATCAGGTAGAAGCCGACAGAGACATTATCAGCATACTGGGAGAGATTTAATGATGAAGCAAATTAGGAGGAGGAAAAGAGCACCCAGTTCCTCATTGACACGTTTCTGAATGGTCTTAAGCATGAGTTGCTCTGCGGGACTTCACCCTGGACTTGCCAACGACTATTAATGAATTGATGAGGAGAGTTGGAAATTTCCACAAAGCGGACTTGGCTGATAAAAGGAAGAAGGAAGCATTATGAGGCCACAGTCAGCGCAGGGCTGGCAAGGACAACTCAGAAGGAATGATGAAGAAAGTAGGGGCTGATTGAGCAGGCAACATGAAGATGTTCGACAGGTTTAACAACTCAGAATGGATTTTCACCCCGCTGATCAAAGAGCCCAAAGAGATCTTCGCCCTATGTGTAGGAAAGGGCATCTTGGATGTGCCACCCAGAATGAAGATGCCACAGGGGAAGATGAATAAATCCCAGTTTTGTGAGTACCATGATGACCATGGCCATGATACGAACGACTATATTCACCTAAAGTACAACATTGAGGATGCGGTGCAGAGCGGAGAGCTAGCACATTTGGCAAAAAGCTCGAAGGATCACAATAGGGCCACCTACCATGGAAAAAACAAGTATGAAGGATTCCAAAAGCAGCAAGACAATCGGAACAAGGCAAGGAGCCCCGACATAGAGCGAAGGTGAGATAAGGGAAAAGAGGTGGCCAGAGCCGAGAAAGTTTATGAACACTGCAAAAGATAGAGAGAGAATACCCCCGGTGAAGGAGACAGAGCGGCTACAATAATAGATATATATGCCATCATAGGTGGAAGTGTATGGGGAAAGACCGAGTCTCAGCGAAAGGCACGCTGCAGGTAGACACCGCAGCCAACAACAGAGGAAATGAAGTTGGGAGCAAACGAGGTAATAAAGTTTAACGACGATGACATGATACCGAACAGGCCAATAAGAGTAGATGCAGTGGTGACAACAGGGTGATGGATAAAAGGATCCATTGGGCATATGTCGATGGAGGAAGCTCTGCGAAAGTTATATACTGGCATTGTTTCGAGAAGCTGGATGAGAATACCAGGAGAAAGTTGGAACAGATGAGCACCGCACTGGTGAACTTTGCAGGCAGGATGATATGGCCAGAAGGCACCATACTTCTCCTAGTGACGATGGGAGAGGGCGAGAGAAGTAAAACGGTGGACATGGAATTTATAGTTGTGAAGGCAAACAACCCATACAAACGGATACTAAGCAGGTCGGCGCTGGCATTACTCAAGGGCATATTGTGTACCCTGCACCTATTGTTGAATTTCCAGACCAGAGGAGGGATAGCCACAGTAAAAGGAGACCAGCAGAGAGCCAGAGAGTGCCATATGATCTCACTCAGCAAGAGGAAGCGAGAAGATGAAGGCGGAAACAGTGAGATACAAGTCAACAAAGAAAGGTCTGTCAGGTTAATCACGGATGAAAATGATCCATCGAAGCTAGGTGCAAAGGTGTAAATGGTGAGGCTGAATGAAAGCTAGTCGGTGCAGGTAGGAACTAATCAGCCACTCAAAGCTAGTCGCCTGAATGACCCTGGTCCATGCAACAAGGAGGTTAAGACAGTATTTCTAAGCGCACCCTGTGGTGGTCCTGACGAATCAGCAACTCAAAGAAATAATGAGCAAGCCAAAAATATTGGGGGAGATTGATGAAGTGAGAAGTTGAGCTAGGAGAGCATGTCATCGAATATGCCCTGAGAAGGGCGATTAAAGGGCAAGTGATGGTAGACTTTTTAGCAGAGATGCCAAAGGAGAAAAGATGAAAGGAGTTGTGGCAGAAGATGGGTCCCAGCCTGCGAGTCGGGGCAAGAAAGTTGTGTGGGCATATGGAAGTTATACGTGGATGGAGCCTCCAGAGTGGATGGAGCAGGCGCAAGCCTGGTAATATCAGACCCAGATGGAGTGGAGTCGACCCATGCCCTACGCTTCAAGTTCCCAGCCTCAAACAATGAAGCTCAATATGACCTTTGGCCACGATAAATGCCAGGGAAAAATATAAACTAGCGTAGTTCAGACCAAAATATGTCTTAAAGACTAAGCATAGTTGCAGACAAAGTCGAGAAAGGAAACATGCATTCAAAGTTATTTAAAAAAAGGGTAACAACAACATCTAGAACAGAAAATATTGTTTCATCCCTCAACAGGGGAACATACAAATGATAAAAAAGAAAAAGAAAAAGAAAAAAAAGGACAAGTTTCTTCTTCTTCAAGGCTTCATCGCGACACCTACCTCCTCAGCTTCCTCAACAATCTTGGTGTCAAGCTCCCCAGTTTTGCAGCTCTTCTTGGAGCTGCCAGCAGCTTAAGCCACTTCCTCAGCAGGGATTGCCATTTCCTCAGCCAGTTGTTGATTCCCACTAGTGGAATGCACATCAGCCTCATGGGGGATACCGTAGGGGGTCCAACTGTCGAGCTTGACTAAAGACATTCCTGGGTGCAGCTGGGAGAAGTAGTCAGTGAAGCTGTATTTTTGGAAAGGAAGAAAGGCCACCAAGGCCAAGCTATAGTTAATTCTCATCCTCAATGCAGGAATAGAGGTCAATGACCTTCATCAAAGCGCCGCTCAGCAGCTCGGGTGCTTTATCGCTTCAAACCACGTGGGAATAAAGGCTCAGGAAGCCCCAAGTGAAGGCCCAATCCTGGAAGGATTTTAAGTCGGCAATCCTGGCCTCGACACGGGTCAGAGAGCTTTGCAGGGAGCAGGTGACACCCTTTTTCAGCTCCAGATCCTGCTCCAGCTCCATGACTCGACGAGCTTGGGAATGCAGAGAGGCCATGCCTCGTTTTAGCTCACCATTTTCCTCCCACAGGCTGTCAATTTCCTCCTGCATGGCCCGGGTGGAGAAGATGCTAGAAAAAGATATGGAAAACGGGTAAAGGCAAGACAAAAATAAAAGAGAAAGGAAAAGTAGATAAGAAGAGAAAACAAACCTCAAGAATGGTAGCGGCTGATCGGTCAGCCAGAGAATTAGTGTCGGTGACATTCAAGGAGTGTTCACGCAACCAAGCATTGAAGTGAGGGATGGAAAAGGCCTGGGAGATAAACTCTGTCTGAGCTAAGGCATTGTGCAAGGGACCCGATGCAGACCCCCGGAAGGAAGAGTCGTGCGCAAAGAGAGGCAAGAAGAGAATCGCCGAGACGACCGAGTCACCAAAGCAAGCCCCTTCTGGCTGGAGGTTGGCATTTTGGGAACCTCCTCCGAAATGATTGCGCAGGGAGGCAAGCTGGGACCTGCTCCTCTCTCTTCACCCCTCTTTCGTAGCCTGCGACGGGTCCTGTTTAAGGCGGGCTCATTCTTGTTCACCTCAGTGTCTGAGACATTGATCGCCTCAACCTGCTAATTAATGACCCTTGCCGCATTGTCAGTGTGAGAAGTCGGGCGGCTACTTCCAGCCGGACGAAGAAGCCTTGACAAGTCCCCGAGGAAGGAAACCACAGATATTTTTGCAAACAAAGAATGATTAGTAGGTTTAAAAATGAGCAATACGAGCGAGCAAGTAGAACTAATGCCCCAGCTGAAACAGTGAAGAAGGCACAATGTATTTATACCGCTCAGATCGGCCAGACCCTCGCCAGGAGAAATGATGCCAGGAAAATACGATAGGCTGATAGCACGAAGGGTGGAATCATGCAGGAGGTGAGCCCACTTGACGCTCACGACTTCAAGGCGGGAGATGAATGGTTGCAAGGTAAAAATTTCGATAGCAGTAGGACGAGAACCCTGCCCTCTTTCTGAACCGCAGGGATAAGTGGTTCTCTCACCCTCACCCAGGCCCAGGACGAGGTTCTCGTCCACAAAAATGAACCATCTCTTCCACTCAACACGACCGGGGAATCAGTTAGCAGTTTGACCCCATCCTGCCGGAACTTTAGAAAAGTCCAGTTAGGGGGAATTCTGGCAGAGTGACAGAAAACATGAAATAGGACGACGGAAGGTTGGATGCGAAGGAGGCGACATAAGACTTCAAAGCCTAAAACAACCCAAACTGAATTTGGGGGAAGATCAGTCAATCCTAATTCATAGAAGGCCAAGATGGCCTGAAAAAGGGATGAAGAGGAAACTGGAGACAATTGCTCAAGAGTCTCGAGATAGACAACGACGATTCTCGTGGGCACGTGTAGGACTGTCTAGCTGACCCCGGGAAGCAGAATATGGTCACAGATATTGTTAAAAGTGGTGTTCTGGATGTTGAAGGTGGTCTCAATGACATGAAGGTCCGTCTAGAATTCAAGGTTGGTTGTGTCGCAATATGACTCTACCTTGGGAGGACCGATGGTGGAAACCATGATTACAAAGTAAATTAACTGAGCAAAGGAAGATAGGAAAAGACAGAGAGGGTACCTGGAAGAAGAGTAAAAGTTTCCAGAGAACCAAAAATCTGAGCGGAAATACACAAACGGAAGTGCAAAGAGGAAGAAGCGTAGAGAAGAAAATGACAAAGGATACGAATAGGCAGAAAAATGGAAGACAATGAAGCAGACATGAGCATTTATTCTTTTCAAGGACAGGGCGACAAAAAAGTAACGATAACCACATTGGAAAAGAGCAAAAATTATACAGCCAGCGTGCAGGAAACCATTAGAGAGGAAAACGTGGTGGACATCCAGATAGGTAGCGTAACCGCCAAAGGTCGTATTAATGAAAAGGAGATCGTATGTTAATGGATGGTTTCGAAAATAAAAAAGACCTCCATATTACTCAGAGAAGACATGAAACCACTCCCTGAGACGGTACTTGCTCCCTGAGCTGCTCGGAGCTAATTGCGAGAAGAACTCAGGCTCTGTGTCAGCCACTGGCCTGCAAGTCAACTCACCAAATCAGGCCATTGGCTGGGGGGACTTGATAATGTATGGGCATGAAGGCCCAATAAGGAGAAAAGGGAAAAAAGGTGAAACCTGCTAGCCCAGGGACGCTACCTGTGCGTGGAGGCAGACAGAGAGAGAGAGAGAGTTGATAGGCGCTGATGGGAAAACTCCAATCCTATCAGCCACCAGACCACATATAACGAGGAAAAGTGTGAGACACAAGGTAAGATTTTCAATTATCCCACTATTCACTTAGATAAGCTTCTACATGGCATCAACGGCTAACCGGAGCATCGGAGCAGACATGACCATGGACCTGCTCGCCTGACCTCTTTCTGCCTATCTTG
>JAULKK010000009.1:6755580-6774049 GCA_032355705.1 Rubia peregrina
ATTTGTAGTGCAAAAACAACCTTAACTAGTTAAATAAAGTGTCAATATAATTCTAAGACACTATTTCTGGCATTGACCGACATTGACCGTAGATAAAATAACTTAAATGCCTTTTAACCTAAAACCTATAAGTGTTAGGACAATTTTACCCTCAAACCACCACCACCGGCTCCAGCCAACCACCACCACTGCCCTCCTCCACCCATCCACCAGCTCCACCCATCCATCCAACCCCCTCACCACCCCAGTCAGCCACGCTACGCGATTGAATGGCAAAATGGCATCGACGAGGAATGAACGACGACAAATGGGTGAACGGGATAAATGGAGAAAATGGCAAAAGAAATGGTGAAAATTAGGGTTGGTGGAGAAAAAATGGCGGAAGAAAGAGGAGAAAATTAGCGTCAGCGGAGAAGAAAGGGCGGATGCACAGAGGGATTATTTTTCTTAACGTCGACAGAGAGGAAATAAGCATCGACGGAAGAATCTCAACGATTTCCCGCTATGGTTCCCCGGATCTAAGGCACCCGAGTATCTGCAACTACGAGGTCGACCTGGGCAAGCCCACAGAGTACTTCCAGTTCGGTCTGGACTCACTTGACCAGAACCTGGCGAAAGAATCTTGTCGACGGCGTCATCGGAGCCAGGACGGAGGAGGCTGAGGTGAAGATGACGCTGTTTCAGCCATATGCGGAGAAGAAATTACCATCGGAGGAAGAACGAGGAGAAATGGATAAAATTAGGGTTAAGGGCATCATGGTGATTTGAAAATTTTTAAAAAAGTTTCAGAGGGATAAAATAGTAATTTCACATAATTCATGCTAAAATTTATTGGAATGGGTACTTCTAGTAACTATGTAGGGTTATATTGACATTTTCAAACACTGAAATATTATATTTGGCAGATACATGAATTAGGTAAGGTCTCAACATTAATTCGTTTAAACCAACTTAGTAGGAAGAATAGTAAAAAAACAATGTTTAAGAAAAGCAAAATAACTGCAGTTTTAACACATCTTGTAACTGTAGTTATTCTTTCTTCCTCTTCACCCTTAACTTAAAAAGGAATGCTGCCTTCCAATTGTTGACAGAAAAGAGTGGTCGTCCAAGGGCATTTTCAACTTTTCCCATGTGGCAGCGTGAAACGACGTCGTTTTGGTGATGATCCTAGGTTTTCTTAACAACCGTTCCTCTTCTTCCTTCTTCCCATTCTTCGACATCGTGCCATCCACCTCGCTCTCCGCCGGTTCGAACGCTGCCATTTCCTTCCCGTTTCGAAGTAACAAGAATGGCTGATGAGGCGAGGGAGAACATTGATGTTGTCAGGAATCCCACGGGCTTGGATTCGGAATCGAGTTTGAGTTCATCTTCGGATTCAAGTTCGAATTCCGATGTCAATGTTCATCCAGATTCTGATTCCGACGGAGGCACTGCAACATCTGAGGTCACCAGCACCGAATTTCCGTCGTTCACTGATGGTGGATTGGTTAGGGTTAATGAACGTGATGAGCAGGATCAATTTGTTCGGCAGAAGTTTGTTGATCACTAGAGGTTTTTACTTCATCTTTTAGTTTGTTTTTGAGTGTTTTGTATTGACTTCTTTGAGTTCTTGTGATGAGCTGATAAGATCCCGAGGAGCCCAATATACATAATTACATATGAGTTCTTTGTTTTGACTCAGGTACTTTTGTGTGTGTGATTAACTGATTCTACCTCCATACGTGTGTACTTAACCTTTTTGTTTCATACCCCATATATGTGTACTTAAGCTTTTCTTTTCATATGTTATCCTTCATTTCAAGAATTGCACCTGTTTGATATTTGTTCTCATCACCGGAAAATATACACAAATTATGCCTCTTTACAAATGTTTTGCTGAAACCTGATATTACTGACACTGTTTCAGGGTTGGCCGGAGCCGAATGGACCTCAGAAGCAAAGCGAGGGTAATGATGTTTGTGATTATAAGTTGTGGATGCTAAGGTTAATTTGTGGTTCATTATATTAACTGAAGTTTTGCAAACTATCTAAGCAAGTTATATGTACTTTACCAAAAGTTGTATGAATTGATATCCCACTTTTAAACTGTGGGAACTTACTACCGTATGCTTTATTGAGTTGTAGTGTGCAGGTTAATTCAGATGCTTCTGAAACCTTAAGATAGTTTTTGAATGAAATGCTATTTTTATTTATCTATTTTTGCAGTTGGGACTTTATCTATGCAGAGTATGTGATGGCTGCTGGAATTCATCACAGGTCCATTGTTTGGCAGGTATCCCTCTTTCAGCTCTTGACTAATCATTCGGTTCCCTTTCTTTTGGCTGCAGTATTGAAGTATGTTACTTTGTACCCCTGTGAACGTAGTTTTAGGAAATTTAGTAGTCTATTACTGTGGGTAAGGTTTACCAAGAGTCTGTATATAATGACCACGTGGTTCTATCGTTTCTGAAACTGAAGGTAGTCAAGGAATGTTATCTAACTAGCATTAGCTACTTCTCACTGACCACACACATCTTTGGATTATGAAGGGCTCATTTAATGATTGCCTCGTAAGAAAATATTTCAGTAATTAATACCATAAAAGGTTTTATTTCGTCTGATCGTAATAGGCTGGTATTGAGTGGCTGTTCACTTTTTGCCTCCATTGATCCGTCTCTCCGACTGTTCAACAATTGGCGGATATATATTTGTTTAATGCTATTGCTTTTTGAGTTTGCATAAAACATCAAAAGGAAATCTTGCCATTCTATTTCATTTATTCTTTGCATTTTCAAGTTCTTCACCTTTACGCTTCTACACTTAAAGGTTCATGAACACAGACTTAATCAGTTGCAATCTTCCACATTATGACATGTCTGAACTCCTGCCTAAACTTTCTAGCCTTAATCTTAATTTGCAGTCATTTACAATCAATCTACTACAAATATTTGTAGGAACCTAGGCCTTTTAACTAGAAAAAAAAATCTAATCTTTGGAGATGAAAAATCTAGTTGCAAGTTGGCTTGAGTTGCAGACCAAAAGGCTTATAAGTGAAGGGATGGATATTAGTTGCTCTTTCACTTTCAGTTTAACATTCTAACATCATTTGAACCTATCAAAAGAATAACTTTCAAAAAATAACATCCACAGATAAGTAAGGGGATATTACACTATCAGTTTTAACTTTCGAACCTCATTTGAACATTTGAAAAGAATGCCCATGTATACAGAATAACTTTCAAGTTACAGGAATAAATAAACCCTCTTGACTTCAGATGTAATTGAACTGTATCATAGGCCCAGAGATCCAAAATCCAAGAGGCTTATTCCTCTATTCTTTTTGTCTATGCTCGTGCTATTAGTTTACCTTCAGCTTAAGTCAGTTCTCGTGGATATTTGTTAATTCCACATCATACTTTCAAGCTCTTCTATTTGCTCTATAATTTCTCTCCAGAGTTTCCTTTTATGTTTTTTGTTGTCTACTCTTCGTCTCATGTTTGTTCTATTTCAAATTAGCTTTGTCCTGACTGAGTTGTGTATACTGTCATTTGTAACTAGTTGTAAATGCTTCTACTTTGGGTCTTCAACTTTAGAGAAAATGAACACAGTTGCAAAATAACTTCATCCAAAGCCAATTCCTTCTTATTGTTTAGGGAGTCAGATATTTGAACGGAAGATATGTTGTTTGAAGTTCGAACTAGTTATGGTCAAGTTTTATCGAGTTTGCAACCACAATTAGTCTATACTAGCTCAGCTTCTTTATCTTACTTTTAAGAATATCTTTAATTTAATAAATGAAAAATTCAAAATAGGAGCTGATTTATGTGGGTGCAAGAATTTTCTACATGACTTATCACACACATATATTAGCATTTGAAAGCCTTATGAAGGGTCTTGGTGGAAACAGTCTCGATATCCCTATGGTTAGAAGAAATGTCTGCATACATCCTGCCCTGCTTGGACCTGCTTATGAGTGGGATATATTGTACTGGGTATTTTTGGTTGGGCTCATATGAAACCTGAATAAACAATTTATTTGATGCTAGATAATTTTATTGTATATGCAAGTTTTCTCTTTTCCAGTTGTAAATTTATTTACTGGTACCAAGTTTTACTTGCGAATTTTGGCTTTGTATGGTATCTTAAACCTAACGTTTTGTTTATATTGAAATTGGATTTAGATTGCAGAAGATTACTCTCACTGTGAGTTCCTCATCCGCCTTCCAGGATACTGCCCAAGTAAGTTATTTTAACATTGTTTGGACTTTATAGCTTAGTCTGTACTTTTGTACACAAAGCTAGTAAATCTTACATCATTTTATTTCCTGGATGTCAAAATTGGACTTTCAACTCCCAAGTGCCTGCATTTCGTGACGTGATTGATGTGCCTCTGGTTGTGAGAAGGTTACACAAGTCTCGCAAGCAGGCATGTGGACAATGGACATTATATTTCATTATGTAATTTTCGTTAAAGTCGTTAGGTATCACGTACTCTGATTTCTTTTCACATTTTAGGTTAGAGAAGAACTTGGAATTGGTATGGAGGTGAAGGTGGTCATCCTGAACTTTGGTGGGCAGGTACAGCAGAAGCAGTTGTGTTAATACTAATAGTTAGTCCCCCGAATTGTTGAGTTAATTTTATTGCATTGGTGATGCTGATGTTTCAAATAGGAATATTCTGAACTTAATTCCATTTTGTTTCAAAACACGTATACATATTTTTCACCATATGGCCATGCATCAAGTTTATAAGGTTTTTTAGTTTGTGACAGTATTACATGTCATCTGTTGGTTTTTTAAGAACGAATGGGTAGTGATTCTCTACGACCATTGATCGTTTAAAATTATAAAGTTTGATTTTTTTTTTGTTTATGGATACAATTCTTTACTCTTCTTTTTTTATGTTCATTAATGTTAGTAATAAGTAAAAGGGCTAATACTATTAGTATTATGATGATTAATTGTTGTAAAACCTCTCTTGGTTGCAGCCAGCTGGTTGGAAGTTGAAGGAGGAGTACTTACCATCTGGATGGCTATGTCTGGTATTTGTTTCTGTTATAGCTTTATCCTGCATTTTTCCATGACATAGTTTGTGTAGGTTTTGGTCATGTCTGGTGTTCGCTTTGTGTTTCCAGGTTTGTGGTGCTTCTGATAGCCAGGAACTTCCCACAAATTTTATAAGGCTCAAAAAAGATGTCTATACTCCTGATCTAATTGCTGCGTCTGATTGCATGCTTGGTTTGTTCACATATACCTTTATATATGTGTCTACTTTTTATTTTGTTTACTGTACCCTCTGATAATGAATTGATATTCATGGTGCCTCACTTCATTTTCAGGAAAAATTGGATATGGAACAGTCAGTGAGTCTTTGGCATTCAAACTACCTTTTGTTTTTGTACGAAGGGATTACTTCAATGAAGAACCGTTCTTAAGAAATATGCTTGAGGTAACTTTTCCTTCTTGTTCAATTAATACCTATGTTATAAACATCAAAGGATGGTAGTAATGGTACCCAAATTTGTGGAATTTTATGCTATTGCTTATAAAAAATTTACATGGCAGAGTTTTCTTGTAGTGATGTCTTCAAAAAATTAAACCCATGAGATCTTATGAGTGGAGTCTGTAATACAACTCTTCTGTTAACATTCTGTGATTTGTGATGTCTCCTGTCCCTTGTACAAATCCAATCTTACAATGTTTACTTTGCTTTAGAAGGTTTTTGTGTTACTTAGTCTGCCAAACTTGGCGCGAGTTAACTGCAGTATAAGATTGTTAATCTTCTCACTTCACCTTCTAGGTCATGCAGCATCTGTATTTTTTTTTATATTTGACATTACCTGATGCTAAGAATGGGTTTTCAAGCTCCTCATGAACCAGAAATCACATTTTCTGATAGGAACCTTTGGCTTTCAATGTTCTTTCCCAAAATATTCTGCTTTTTTGCTCTGCAATAGCTGTACCATGGTTAGCCCTGGTGCCCTGGTTCTTCCCTTTGCATGCACCTTATCGTATGCCATATGTTCCAAATTACTTTTGTTGCATGTAATCTACACATAGCAATGGTTCTCCTGAGAGCAAAGTGAGCCACTCCCTGGACATCTGCTCTATACTGCCTACCTTCTTTGAGACGAACACACTGATGAAAGAAATCCCGGGGGGATTTTAGGATTGCTTCCTTGGGAAAATGAATGTTCCCATGTTAGACTCAATCAGATGTTCGGACTCTTTTAGCTTATTGAGTTAACTGCATAAAATGAATTCATTCATAATTTGTTTCTTGCTTCTTTCCGTTACTTTCGACTTAATCATGGTGCTGTTTCTCTTGAACTAGCATTATCAAAGTGGGGTGGAGATGATAAGAAGGGATTTACTCACTGGCCATTGGAAGCCATATCTTGAACGCGCACTAACACTAAATCCATGCTACGAAGGAGGTAGCAATGGCGGTGAGGTACTCTAAGAAATAAATAAGTATGGAAACATACAAATATATAAATATATATATATATGTGTGTGTGCGTGTGTGTGTGTATGTATGTATGCCACATTTACGTACACATTCATGCACTACGTTGTTATCTAGTTAAGTTAGTCTTATATACTTTTCCCCTCTATAATGCTTATATTTACTTCATATTTTATAGCATTTTTCAATGTCATTTCAGGTTGCAGCCTCTATTTTACAAGATACAGCTTACGGGGAAAACAATGTATTGGACAAGGTAATCTGTCAAATGTTTCTTCTTTTTTCTGGAAGTTTTGTTTCTGACTTTTGTGCTTTCATCTATACTTACCACTTAAATACTGCCCACTAAGTTTCCTTTGAAGCTTGGTGTTACCTTGCCTTGCCCTATGCTACTTCAGCATCCCTGTACTGTTTGGCAAGCACTCACAATTTCGGTTAGCCTTTTGTGAGGCAATTTTGCAGATGTAGGCTCTTATTCTGCTGTTATTGCTTTTTCCTGCTTTCTGATTTGTGGCTGCCAATGATGTGGAGAGCGGGATTTAGCATATGTCAAAAATAACATTTATTTACGCAACAGATGTAGTGATTAAGAAACATTATGAAGTTTTGGGTTGATGCATCTCTGTTCGGTTGACTGAAAAGTGTATATGTTAGATGGACAAAAAAATTTGTATAAATATCACGAGAGGATAGACACCTTGGATCTGCCTTGGTGGCTAACTATTTAGGCTTCAGCTTTACTTTTGTGGGTACATTACATGAAAGGAACCATGGATTTTTGTTTAACTTCCCATAGGGAAGTTGACATTGCCTCGCAGGTGCCAAGAAGCTATGTGTAAAGTCCCCCAATCGGAATGCTGGCAATACCTTATTCTTAATTTTGTGTATCAGATGTTCTGAGCTTGATTGTGTTTCATCATATAAATATCGTTACTCCTTTAAATTGTGCCAGATTCAGTTGGCATCTTGAAAACATAGGATTTAGGAGTACAGTTAGAGAAAGTGTATGTGTTGATTACTATCTTATCTGATACCCGTAGCACCCTTATCTCTTTTCTTTCGCTCCTAAAATCTAGTGTCCACCGAACATGTGCACCATCTCTGCGTTTTTAGAATAATAGCTACATGTGAGGTGGACACTAGATTTTAGGAGCAAAAGAAAAGAGATGAGGGGCTCTGCAATCACCTATGTGTCATCGGTATATTTGGGGGAAAACTTCCCGAAAATGGGTATATGCAGCGATTTATGTGAAACATTCATAAATAATAGATGTTGTAATTATAACGAGCGGACTAAGTATACTTAAATTTAAAGATACTTTCTAGTCCTAAATGTGAAGTTAATTCTGTTGGCGTGTTCTCTTTTTCTTCTTCTTTCTTGTCCAGCTTAGTGGTTCCAGAAGATTACGTGATGCCATAATTCTGGGGTATCAATTACAAAGAGTTCCTGGTAGAGACTTATGCATTCCAGATTGGTATGCAAATGCTGAAAATGAACTTGGACTTCGGACTGGGTCTCCTACTGCTGAAATGTTTGATGACAGTTTCCACATGCCCTCGTGCGTTTCTTATATTTTTCAATCTGTTCTAGGTTCTGTCTATCCAAGCTGCTGAGAGCTAAATTAGTCCTAACATTTTTTCATATCTACCATCAGGTACCAGGAAGACTTCGAAATCCTTGAAGGAGATTTTTTGGGATTGCCTGATACTATTAGTTTCTTAAAAAGTTTAGCAGAGCTGGATGTTTCACATGATTCAGTAAAGAATGCTGGAAAAAACCAGTTGAGAGAACGAAAAGCTGCTGCTGCTCTCTTTAATTGGGAGGTAATTTGTTTATTTTTGGATACAAAGGTCCACTATGCCCCACCGGCCCACCCCCCTATTTGTACTGATAATTTGCCCTCCCATGTCTGGTGCTTGGTATCTCAAAGTAGATCCTATATATATATATATATTTTAAAGAACATAATTTTCCAGCTATATTCATTTTATGTTTTGCTGTAGAATGGCTATACTTAAGAGGAGTAAAATACAATTTAGTGTTATGTAACCAATATGCTCAAGAATGCCTCTGCAATTACTTGAATTAGATGATTGTGAAAGCTACATTTGTAAGGCTCAAAGAAGGTATCAGTTAAATTCTGTACTCGTGGGAGAAGGTTTGTCCTTGATAGCTTGGCATTCTGCCTAATTTGAAGTGTGAAATGTAGAATATATCAAGATCTAGGATTTATCTACCCTATCATTATTATTTTTGGGTGTAGAACGTGTTGTTCAACTCATGCCAGGTAGCTGCTGAAGCAAAGAGTTCAAAGAATTTTAAAGTATAAACCTCTCTATCCAGCCATTATTATGAGGTGTACCACTAGAAACATTTACTCTCTACTGAGTCTGTTTTTCCACTTAGTCTACCATGCGATCTAAAGTCAAACAGTTGATTATAAACAAAATTGATGTCTCCTGTATTTAACATTCCATTGTTCTCCAGCTATCTGAAATTTGAGCAATAATTTTCCTCTTTGAATGAGCATTGAGCTTTTTTAATAGTCGTACCTGCATTAGGTTGACAGGCAGCATAGAATGCTCCCAAGTTCTAAAAGAAATTTGAGACCTAATACATGAGTTAGAGCAGTAAGGATAGTATATTTTGAAGTTGCTAAAGAAAATATAAGAATGTGACAGGATCTGTAAGTAAGCAATCTGCACTGGCAGTCAATTCCTGTTTACTTAAGGTTTGCTCTGCGCATTATCTTTGCATAATGCCTTTCCCCATAGAAGTAAGTAAATGAGTTTGTAAAGCATCTGCAGGAAACAATTTCCAATTGTTTTGTTTGCAGATGACGTGGTTCTGAACAATGTAATGGGAGTGAATATTAAGCTGGAAGTTTGGATAAGAATATGTGTTCTAAAATAAGTATTAGAAGAATTGAATGTGAAATTTTTTCTCCTTAGTAATCATAGAAGCGATGTGTGACAGTGAAAGTTGGGAGATATGAATTAAATAAAGTAATTTGTATTTAGATTCTATCTCCCCAAAAGTAGAGGGATTTTACAGGTAGTGTACATTGAATTCAAGTCAGTTGAAACAATGATGGATTGTGACCTACTTTATGATTGGGAAGCATGGATGAAAATGCAGAAATATTGTACAATTAAGGTACACATCAATGTTTTATGGATTCGGCAATCAATGGGCCAACTGTGAATATGGACGAAAATTGTGGGTCTTGAAATGAAAATTTTGAATTGTAAATACATTATACTAGATAGAATGAGTAACTAATGCGTTATATTAGACCCTTCTCAAGTAGAAAATACGAGAGTTAGGAGGTTTCATTGACTTGGATAGTTGATTATACTGCAGAGGACTTTTAGATGTGCTAGAAGAGGGTGTAGAAAATAGAGATTTGTTGACTATAGTTAAAACAGCATGGGAGAAACCTCGAAAGTGTTGCAAGAATCCATTTATAACACGTGATACATCTAATATAGATGAGAAAAACATGGTAGGACAACTGCTCAGCAGCTAGATAGATATAGGAAGACATATATAGGTATAACGCTTAGCAGTTATCCACTATATATATAATTTATATATATATATATAATTATAATGGATGACTGCTATGTTTATAGCAAGTAGTTTGTCTACTTTGCATTTGGTTGTTTCTTCATTCCTGAAAAGCTGTGTTACTTGCAGCAATGCAAAACAACTATCCACGAACTGAAACAGTATTATTTCTTTCTTGCTACCAATGGCTAAAATCTTGAGAAAGAATTCACTTTGACCTTTCCTGGGGCAGTCATATGTCCAGATACTTGATCGTTGATCACTTTCGGAATGGACTAATGAGCCGATAGTCTATGTCAATTTTTGTTCCGTTTGCTTATTTCATTAATCTGCGCTCTTTGAGGAGATTTGGTTCGATGTCATGGTGCAAACCCATCGGATAGAAAATCTGTTATTTGTTGTTTTTCTGTTCAGGAAAATCATTTAGATCGATAGGATGTAACCCTGACCTCACACATTGATCAGTAGCAGTAACAATGTGCACTCGAATATATTTCCTTCATCAGCTGCATACTTTTCTTTGGTTTAAGGTCTTCTCTATTTTCCTGTATTGAAAGATCATACTATCTGCTAATTTTCAGGAAGACATATTCGTGTCTAGAGCCCCAGGAAGGTTGGACGTCATGGGTGGAATTGCCGACTATTCAGGAAGCCTTGTTTTGCAGGTTTCTCACCAACTATTTGATTGTTAATTTTCTTCTTTTCTATCTCTGTAAGTTGATTTTCTGCAGATCTAGACTGTATGATGAAATAAAGTGCCGCATTCTCTGTATTAGAATTATAGGTAATGCCAACATAGTTCAGAAAAAGCAGCACTAGATTTGAGTTCTTCGTTAACTATGAAAACCCTTGCTTGTATTATTCAGCCCATGCGCATTCCAACTGGAGTACCTTAGGTTATCTTTTGGAGTTGTGATTTTTGTTCTCAGAAGTAGGTAGTTACATGATTATATATCCTCCAAAATGCTTTGCTCAATGACCAAATGTGGCTGACTACCTCTGGAAGGGAGATTTAGCTGACATATCTCAGAACTTCTTCACTCTAGAAACCGAGTACAAAATTGATTTACCTAGTTTTGTTTCTTAACTTGGATCTGAACATTTCTAATATTGTTATCCAGTATAGTCTTGTATAGATCTGAACTTTGCTCAACATATACATTTTTCTGTGGTCAACATTTTCTTTTTGATTTTTGCTTGGGATTTAGTGATGGGAAATAGTTATCCACTCGATTTCTTTACTCTTTGTAATTCTCTCCAATGTTTTTATTGCCTTTTTGTTTGTGAGCTAATGGAAAACATGTTTAGATGCCAATTAGAGAAGCTTGCCACGTTGCTGTTCAAAAGATTCAACCTGGTAAAGAGAGGCTGTGGAAGCATGCTCAGGCTCGACAACTTGCAAAAGGAGAAAGATCTCCTGTACTACAGATTGTATGTGTTTCTAGTCATCATCTTCAAATTCATAGAATAGAAAATTTATGATTTTGCTTGTGGATCTCGTCCCATGATATTGTTGTATGTTTCAGGGTTGAATATCTGAAACAGCACTCTGATGTCTATTTGATGTTACTGAAGCTGTTTGGTTAATTTTTCCCTATTAAAAATTGCAAAATACTCCCTCCTTCCCAAGTTCTAAGATTCTACGGTTCTACCCCATGCTTTCAGTTAAGATATTTGACCATTAAGATCTTTAGTTGCATAAAACTAAAAATTATGAAAATTTGCTATTTAAAAGTACGCGATACGAAGAATCTAATAAGGCCTCTTATGATAATAACCTTACCTATATATATATCAATGAGATATTATGGTCAAATTTAGCCAATTTTGACTTCCCAAAAGCAAGGTATCTTAAAGAAGGACAGAGGAGTACATCTTAGAAAAGATTTTTGTCTCCACTTATTAGGTTTTTAACTGAAGAAAAGATTATTACATTACTATTAAGTGCTAGATTCTCTCTTTAATGGAGGAGTTCGTAATATGTTTTAGAATTTGTGCTGCATGTTTTTGACCAAAGTTGTTGATTACCCACTCTATTATATAACCACTATGAAGGCTGGGAGCTTGAAGAAAATGAGATGTTTAAAGTCGTGTAATGAGGCCCTTGCATACTGGCCAGAACAATACTTGCTTTTGATTGATGCTCCAAATAATTCAAGTACTCCTCTGTCTATTAGAGATGGCGGTTGAAAAATTATGTTTGGATTGGACAAGACTTGTTTTTAGGAAAATTGTTGGTTTATTTAAGTAGAAGTCTAGAATTTGTATTTGGTTTAAAATTGGGACCTTGTTTGTTACTAATTGAACAAGAAAAATAAAATCTGGATGACAGTTCTTTAAGTCCATATCATGAGTTTTGGGATGAGTAAGCTAGCTATTCAAAGAAATGCGGAAGGGAAAGACCTAAAGAGACCTAGAATGAGACTGCAGAGGAAGATGAGCTTTATATAAATATATATGGTACTATGCCTTGACCTATGGCGAGATATGATGTGTATAGTTGAGCCACTGTTGAACATAAGTGGTGGTGTTGTTGCTGTTGTACAGGCCCTGCTCCTTATGCACACAACTGAATTTAATAATCTCAATTATTTCTAAATTTGGGCTCTATCAGGTATCTTATGGGTCAGAGTTAAGCAATCGCGGCCCCACATTTGACATGGACCTGTCAGATTTTATGGATGGAGAGCATCCTATGTCATATGAAAAAGCTAGAAGCTATTTCGCTCAAGACCCTTCTCAAAGGTATGTAGTTTTTTTACCACTTCAGTTCTCCGAGTTAACTTCATTCGTCGCACTTCCTAACATAATTTCTTTCTTAGATGGGCAGCTTATGTTGCTGGGACTGTTCTAGTGTTAATGAAAGAATTAGGTATACACTTTGAGAACAGTATTAGCATGCTGGTATGTTGCACTGCAATTATTGTACTACTTGTATTATATCCTCACATAATTCTATTGCTTTGCTTCTGTTGAAGATTACTTTTTGTGTGTGTTTAATATGCATGCATATATGCAGTTGGTTCCATGTAGTGGATATCAATAATCCCATCTACATGCTTGGGTATATGATGTTCAATCTCTTTGGCTTAAGTATTGCTACCCATAAGTTGTTGATAATTCTAATATAATAGCCACTTGGTTCTGCTAATGGCAAACAACCTGATGGAGTATCTGAACTTGAAACTTTACAGCTACAGACCGAAACCCTTTTGTTGCAATGGAACTAACTTTCCCATTTTTAGATGGCAGTTCTCGAATTGGATGAATATAATATGAACAATGCTACCTTCCATATTTTACTGAGGCATGCAAAGATGAAGCCTAACCAGGGTCCTCATCTCATTTTTTGCTTCTAACTGGAGATGTTGCTGGACATTTTTGTACTTCTCTGCATTAATATCTTAAGGACTACAAGTTTAACCATAGAATGCATTTCTGCCAGTATGTTCTGCAACAACCCATTTTTCCCGATAGCCAGTTCTTTGAATTTAGCCTCCTCAACATATCTTCCAATAGTTGAAATTCAGGCATAATAGTTGTTCATCTGTTATATAGAATGATGAGATAAAATAACTAGTCTAGGACACCTTGGGAATATATTTCTTGTACACATGACAGTTAAAAATTTTCTGGCCTGGTAGGTTTCTTCTGCTGTCCCTGAAGGTAAAGGTGTATCTTCTTCAGCATCTATTGAAGTTGCTAGCATGTCTGCAATAGCTGCTGCTCATGGTAACTCTATCCTTTTACAATCTTGAAACTTTGATTTCATGTGAATATTCCACGTCAGGTTTAGTTTTTGAAAGTGCTACTAGGTGATTTGAAGTATACGTGATATCTTTTTATGATGTCTCCATAGAGCATATTACCTCAAGCGAGTTGGCCATTCTGAACCAAGACACATAATCTCAACCTAAACCAACTCAACCACTAATTTAAATGGGTAACTAGTCAATGGTGGTACAGGTTAAATAACATCCTGCAAACAATAAGTTGCAGGGATTGGGGTGGATTTTACCCATGAGGTGGAATGACCTATTTTCAATTTTCAGTTCTCTGAAGCATTGATGATTAATAATATTACATCATCAGCATTTATTGAGGACTGAACTTACATTATTAAAGGAGTAATTCTCTAAGGGTGTGCATTTGCAAGATCCGACCTGATCGGATCCGCCAGATTGAATCTGGATAATCAGACTATTTTTATTTTCTATATTTTTCCAAATAATTATCAAAGATAATTAGAGGAATTTTTTAAATAAACTTATACATGGTACAGAATTAGAGTAGTAATAGTTATTACAATGTACACATGGGGTATAATGCTCACAGTGCCCCTAGACTGGCAATGGTAGTAAACCTAGACTGGCAATGGTAGTAAACCAAGACTGGCAATCATACAGACTCTGTGTTGAACTTTAACGACCTATATGAATAAGAATGTTAGAAAAAAATTTCAATAAAAAGAAACAACGGTAATTTCAAGCCTAACCTGCTTATGATATTCCATTAGATAGTCTGGGTTGGGTCATGAGTCACAACAAGCCAATTACCAGTCAGCAGACAACCCAACTGGCTCATACGTTTGGCTGCTGTCATCTTCCCCCCTCACTCTTGTGTGTGTGTATTATAATGTAAAGAATTAGTCAAACTTATTTGCCTGAGTTACTCTATGATTCATGTATTGTAGGACTAAAAATTCATCCAAGGGAGCTTGCATTACTCTGCCAAAAGGTTAGATTTCAACAGGTTCAATGTGATTGTCCTCCTAGAGCTTTGTGCTACTTATGGTCTAATTATTTCTATTGCATCTGTTTTTTTAATTCTAATAGGTAGAAAATCATATAGTTGGAGCTCCATGTGGTGTGATGGACCAGATGACTTCAGCATGTGGTGAAGCTAACAGACTTCTTGCAATGGTTTGCCAGGTACTTGACAAAAATGTAGGCTTTGGAAATTTTCTGCCCGGATAAACTTTTAGCATGTTTTGGACAATTAGTATGCAAGCTCCAGATGTGTACTTGTGTTGAAATGAGTAAATTTTTGACATAAACTACTGCAGTATATTTTTAGTATATTAAAATCCATTTTAAAGTGGGACGTGAATAATATGTAGCCTAACTGTCAAATTGACGATTTACTTTCGAAGTAGAAAAATTATATCTGTTAATCAAGTTAGTGAAACGAAATAATTTTTTTTATTTAATTACAAAATGCAAAACTTATTTCCTTCAAATAAGGCATTGATGTAAAATTTTATAAGGCTTGATAAAAATAGAAAGTTTCACTGAAATTAGACAGAGCAAAACATGTTCTGATTAGAGGATGGTAGTTTGGAATGGAATTCAAATGAAATAGGATTTGAAACAATGAATAGAAAAGAAACAAAAGTTGCTTTTAAAATGGTAGGGAAACTAAAAATTGTATTTCTTAAAGGCCAAATGATAAGAAAATCAAGCAATGTATAGTCAGAAAGCACGAGTACAATGTATAACCAGAAAGCACGAGTACAATGTATAACCAGAAAGCATGAATATGCACTTCAGAAGAGTGAGTTCATCCAAGTAAGTGGACTTAAATGTAAAAGCCAAAAATGTGTGGTTGAGGTGTAG
The DNA here is from genome assembly GCA_032355705.1 of Rubia peregrina. NCBI lineage: Eukaryota > Viridiplantae > Streptophyta > Magnoliopsida > Gentianales > Rubiaceae > Rubia > Rubia peregrina. The sequence goes on from JAULKK010000009.1 coordinate 6,771,215, forward strand.
ATTATTGTCCCTTCTCTTGTAAGTTACCTAAGTCTCTTGTGCAGCCTGCCGAGGTATTAGGTCTTGTCGACATACCTCCTCATGTAAGATTGTGGGGGATTGATTCAGGAATACGACACAGGTGAGCAATTCCATCTGCTTTTATTTAGTTTACTTTCGTCTGGGTATCAACTGTAGCTATGTGTTCTCTATACTGTGAACTTCAGATATTTTTTGTTTATTAGATAATATTTTACTTGTCATTATGACTAATATCAGTACATCATTTTCTTTGATGGAATGAGTACTACTATTATTGTTTCCAAAATAAGGTGTCTCTAGATATTAACCAAACAATGTATGATCTGAAAGGGAAGATATGAAAGACTGACATGTCTGTTTACAGTGTTGGCGGTGCAGATTATAGATCTGTCAGAGTTGGGGCCTTCATGGGTCAGAAGATCATTAAATCCGTTGCAGCTTCATTCTTATCACAGTCAAAGTATGCTAATGCGGTGACTCCTGATGATTCTGAAGAGGATGGGTTGGAACTACTTGAATCCGAAGCTGTACTAGACTATCTGTGTAACCTCACCCCCCACAGGTAAGATAATTTGTTCTAAATTAATGAGTTCCTCCTGGAAAATTGACTGACTGACATTTTCCCTTCAAAGTTAAAGACCAATTTCTTCAAAGCACCACCAAACCTGACAGTATGTTCTTGAGGTTTCTATCTGCACTAACCTAAACAGTATGTACTTTAATGGGACAAAAAAATTAGAGTAGTAGGCTTCATCTGGGAACACATGCATACTTATCTCAATTCCTTTAAATGTCTGGAAAATTTTATTCCGTCATTGGCTACCCGTAGAAACATGCCTCATGCTACCTCCATCTCCAACCAATGTCCTGGTATTGCCCCACTACATCTTTCTTTAGAAAATGTAAGTAATTGGCAAAGAATGTAAGGTAGTCGCGCCTCTTTCTCTAAGATAGTTGGGCACTTGAACAAAATTTCATTTCATTTTGATTTGAAGATATGATGTTTGAAATTTTCCCTGAGGATGTAAAGTTTAATACTACTTCGTCATGATTAAATTGCAAGGAATTAGTTTCATGGTCTTCAAAAAACATGTTTGACTGTTAATATCTTTAACTACGTATAGTAACAATGCATAAAAAATTGATATTTGAAAACTACCTGTTATGACGAAACTAACATCATACACGATGGTAATATTGCTTATATATCCGTTCAAATATGTAGTCAAAGGTTGACAACGTTGAGTCTGGGATAGAGGAAGCATGAATATTGCACTATGTCAATAATCCGTACAGTCAGATACAGCACATGGAATTATATTCCTAGAACACATTATTTTAGCTCGTTTCTTTGTCAATGATTGTGCAAGTTCGGGATTGGTTGGTATACTTGCAAGCTTCAGTGTCAAATATGCTATCATTATCTGCTAGCAAGCTTCAATTTCAAAATACAAGCATGTTTTAGGTGAAAATTTCATTCTAATAAACATTGTTTAAAGAATGCATCCAGAATTTATGAATATTTCCACAAGAAATCGGGCTTACTTCATTTCTTCTGAACCGTATTTTCACATCTTTAATGTAAGAGTAGAAACTAGATGTTAGCTATCATGACTTCTATGGAAATGTGAATTTATTACTGGCCTAAATGAAGTAAAGCTAGAGATGTCATTCTACAAGATTCATTAATATGTATGATACTGGCGAGCTAGTATAATTCATTTTGTGTATTTATTATGGCTTTTGTGATTTTCTATATCTCTTATGCACTGTCCAGGTATGAGGCTTTGTATTCAAAGGTTCTTCCTGACTCCTTGCTTGGTGAGACATTTCTGGAGAAATATTCTGACCATAATGATCCAGTCACTGTGATTGATGACAAGCGTAACTATGGACTGAGAGCAGCTACAAGACATCCCATTTATGAGAACTTTCGAGTCAAGGTTAGTATAATGTTGTAACCCGACTCTACTTTTACCCGTTATGTCCATCTGTATCTTGTGTTAAAAGTTTATAAGCAATTATTCAGCTGCTGCTAATCAAGGCTCTTTCATTTTTAATTGAGTCCATGAAAGCTATTATTATATGAACTTTTAATAGAGAAATAAATGCTGTAACTTGATGTTGGCAATGGTATTCTATTCTCTTGATGATTGTACGTTTAAGAGGACATTGAAATTTGGAAAAAATAAATATAAAAGATAATCCACAAAGTGTTGGTATTTCCTATTTAATCAATGACTTTGATTTTCAGGCTTTTAAAGCACTATTAACATCTTCAACTTCTGATGATCAACTCTCAGCACTAGGAGAGCTCATGTATCAGGTATGTGCATCTTATATTCTTATGCCTATACAACTTTTCTTGTTAAATAAAGAAAATATTTCAGGTTGAATATCTCAAATCCATGACAAATTAAAACGATCTCATGTTTTTCAAACTGTCAACAGCAATCCTTGGCTGGTTTGGTTATTGATCAGTTTTAATTAGGGTGTGTTCAAATTGCCCGACCCAACCCATTTTGACCTGGTCCATATGGGTCGGGTCAGGTCAATGTCCCATTTGGGTCAATGTGGGTCGGGTCAAAACGGGTTGGGTCGGATTTTGACCCAAATCGACCCGTTTTGACCCATTTACAATTTTACCTCATTTCTTTTTTAAAAATTATAAAAATAATTAGTTTAATACAACATACCCACCATTAATTTAATTCATAAACAATTTTAACATTCTTATTTTTTTTATAAAATTAAAAATAATTTTGCAAAACTACTATTAATTATAAATAATAATATACAGTATTTATTAATATA
>JAULKK010000009.1:6779781-6790070 GCA_032355705.1 Rubia peregrina
AAATATGCGATCAAACTTTGATAGAGAATAGTGTCCATAAAGCAAACATGCCAATATTAGCGGGACGGAGGGAGTAGTGCTTAGTGGCTAGCTCGAAATGAGCTATGTAGGACAGATTAATTAACAACAAGACTCTTTAATTTACTATGACAGTGTTAAAAGTAACGTTAAACAAATCTTGAAATGTGTTCATGCCTCAATCAAGTATAACATAAATTTTCCCTTGGACACCATGAACCACGTACATTTAAGAAAAATAAACAAATCCATTAGTGTTTACTCCAAAAATTTCAATTTTAGTCTCTCACACATCAATACAGCTAACAAATGTTCTAGTAAATTTTGACGTTAGATGCTTAAAAACTTTACAACTAAACTTCCTAATTACATGCATCTTATTCAAGTCCCAAAACTATCTGAAAACAAACATGTGCATTGGGAGTTTCACAGTGGTTTCAGTTGTGAAAAGAAACCACAAAATGAAACCACGAAACCTCACAGTAGGGGTTTCAAAAGAATGAAATCGGGTATCGGTTGGAGTATATAGCAACTGACCATATTTGGTTTCAATGAAAGGCACACCATGTGCCTTGGTTTCCCACTTGTCCCATATGTTTTTTTACTTTTCACTTTGGTTTGGACACATGGCGCCATCTGATCGAGCCATGTGTCCGAAGTTATTTTTTTAATTTGCTGCTTTTCTTTAAAAAAAAGTTTAATATGTGTTTATGTGTTTTTCATTTTAAATTAAATATTGAAGGTAAAATTAATGAGTAAGATAGGGAAAAATAAGTGGGGTCCATGAACGGGTTTTATAATGGTTTCAACCATTGTAGAGGTAAAAATAGAGTGGTTTATTTGTGGTTTAGTTGATGAGGTGAAAGCGATAGATTGGATAATTAATAGAAAGAAACCACAAGAGTGGTTTTAATTCATTTTCATCATCGTACATGGTCTAGAGCATGTACAGTGAGGGTTTCAGAATTGTTTCAATTAGAAATGGAACCGAACTGAAACCACAAAACCCCAACAGTGGGGGTTTTAAAGCGGTTCCAATTAATTGGAACTGTTGGGCGGGCTCAACCAACTAGAACCGCCCCATTTGTGAAAATGGTCAAAATGTGCTGCTGGGCCCATGCTGATGAACGCGCCATTTTTGTTGTTTCAGGCTGCACGTGGCAGCGCCTGATTGGGCCACGTGGCGGCGAATGGTTGGGCTATTTTAAATTTTTTGTTTCCCTGGTTGGGTCACGTGGCCCAATCATGTGGTGCCACGTGTCCCAACTAATTTTTTTAAAAAACTGATTTTTAAACTAAAAACTAATTTCTGGTAAATTTTTAAAATAAAAAACATCTTTAAATATTCTTATTTTTTAAAAAAGAAACTGATTTTTTTAAAATTAAAATTAAATTTTATCTCTTTAAAAAAATTAAATTAAATTCTTTAAAAAATATATGGTTCTTTTAAAATTTAGTTCATACAATAAATTTTAAAAATTGAAATTAATTTCAAAAATTAAATTTGAAAATGAAATTCAATTAAAAAATTACAAGTGTATTATTAAATTTCACATTTCAATCTATTTAGTAGGAAAATTTATTTAAATTAAATTTTGAAAGTAAAATTAATGAGTGCAATAGAGAAAATCAAGTGGGGTCCATGGAGTGGTTTCAAAGTGGATTCAACCACCGTGGAGAGAAAAATAAAATGGTTTCTTTGCGGTTTCAGTTGATGAGGTGAAAGAGAGATAGAATATTTAATAAACTAAAACCACAAGAGTGGTTTCAGAGCGAATTCGCCACTGTACATAGTGTTAGTACCATGGAGAAAAGACATACAATAATGGAACCAAGCCAGACATAATATTCTCTCCTAAATAAAATGAAATCAATTACGGGCTCTAATCCTTAAAAGGAATCTACGTCTAGCATGCATAGCATGCAAATAGGTCAGATATTTCAGCATGCCTATTTATTGACTCTGGATCTTTTGTTACACTTTTATGTAACAAAATAAAAAATTATTAAACTAAAATAAAAAATTATTAAACTAATGTTAGTTAATTTAGGAGGGGCACATGACAGGATTTCATTGGTGTAACATACAGTGGTAAATAGAAGTGTAACAGAAGATTCGCAGAGTCCTATTTATGTTATATTATGGTAAAACAAAGAAGGTCTGGAAAGATATATAGAAATGTAGAAAAGGCTACAAACTCATGTATTTTGTACAAATTAGGAAGACTTTGCCTCAATGGAATACAACCACATTTCAAGCTTAATATTATAGCAAGTCGCCTTTACTTATAAGAAATATTTTGAGACTAGTAGATAGCTTTAAAATAAGAAATAGAGGAAAATTAATGTTTTGGAAAATGAATTTATGAAACAAGACTAGATGTCAAACGCTACCTAGAAAAGATATTACTTAGAACAACAATCAAATGTGACAAGAACAGATATCAAATGTAGCTTAGAACAAATATCGCTTAGAACAATAATCAAAGGTGACTAAGAACAGATTTCGCTTAGAACAACAATCAAATGCCAACTCAATACAACCCTTATCCATAGCACAAAAATGACCTTGCTTGACTTGTTATTAGGACTCGAGTATCGCAATGCACTAACGAGCTAATAATCTCAATCAGCACCCCTCGTTGACAACAATGGCAACTCAAAACTCCAATCCAACACATGAATGATATAATCCTAAAACTATATGTATGATCAAACTAAAGATGATCATAAAAACCCATCTCATTACACCTGTAATCGGCAATAAAAACAAAGCATCATCATATAAATGTGGATTAATATGTACCTGAGAGGCCTTAAAATTGGAATGGAGTAAAAACCCCAATCATATTAAATAAGGGGCCAAATTTATGCTGAAGCAGGGACCTGGGGGGAGGGGAGAACAGAGACGAGGACACGTGACGAAAAGGTCGGCTTACGGCAAGAGTCGGTCAGTGGACAAGTCATGCTTTGGTTAAGAAATTAAACAAAAAATAAGGGATATAGGGAGACCGGAAGAGGAGATGGTTGTACGTGAAGAATCAATCGGGAAAAGCATGAAGTTGAAGGGTTGTGGGATCAAAGAAACGACCTGCTACAGTCAACCGTTTCAGCACCTGAAGTAAGCGGTAGCAGCTTGTTCGATTTAGAGGAAAGCAAAGACGACAAAGAAGGAAGGAGAAGAAGTTCTAAACTGTTGTGCGGAATACCCAAGAACGAACAAGCAAAGAAAATAAAGCGACAAATAAAACACCAAGAATTTATGTGGTTCACCAATTGGCTACATCCACGACCGACCAAGATCAAATTCCACTAGAGAGAAAGGCCAGAATTACAGATTTTCTACTCTATACCAATCCTATCTCTTAGAGTTTCAATAAAAGGACGAGACACTATATATAGCCCTCTCCATCTTAAACCTTAACAGCTTTGGACCCAAAAACATTTTGGCCCAAACCAGAACAGGAGACAGAATGTCAATAACAGGCCAAATAGAGGACATGTTATACCGTCGGGCCGGGGGCGGACCCCCAAGCCAGGGTGCGCTCCGCCCCCCTGGACCCCCCGACTCGCTGACTGGACAGCGAGATTCCCGTACCAACCTATCGAAGCGGCTAATACGTATTCAAGGCATACCAACACACGAGATTGGCAATCACGCTTTATAAGCACAGAGCCTTTAGCATCAACTCTTCCTTCCCCACGATGTAGACGAAGATGCTCCCGCCACCTCTTCCACTATCACAAACAGGCAGAGGGCTTGAGGTGGATTTATTGAGCACTTTATCTTATTGAAAATATGAGAGATTAGAGTTGGCATCGACATCCTAGACTTCATCATTTTTAAATGATTTTTTTAATAAAGAGTTCATTTGGATATGAATTTGTACCCAAATTGATTCAAATTGTAATGGTTCATTTCAACCTGAATGGAACGTGACTTGACCTGACCCAATCTGGATCGGTTTGGACCGGATTGTGTGGTATACTCCATCTGTCCCTTCAATTTTAAATTATTTGCCTTTTTCAAGTCGGGCTTGATAAACTTTAACTTTAAATATAAAGTTAATATATTTATATTTAAAATATCATGTGAGCTATTTTTAGCTTAATTTTAATATTTATTTTTTAAATATTTAGTTTTATACCTAATTAATTTATGTAGCTAAAAATATTGATGATCAAGTATGATCATTGAATATGTGAAAAAATAAATGAGTCAAAACGAAGGGAGTATATGAATTATGATAGATTCAATTAAAGACATTTGACAAAATGATCTTTAAAGTGGTGGGTCATGGGTGGACTTAATTAAAAAGTCAACACTCTACCAAAAGAATTATCAAGTTAAAGTATTCACCTAGGCTTTAAGCGAGGAAACAAGAAACGTGTCTCCCACCTCTGCCTTTCCATATACACCCTCCCACGATTCACGAAGAACACACAGTGCAACAAAAGCGTTCAGAATCCCTTGTACTTTCATCCCCAAACAATGCAAACCCGCGGCAAACCTCAGTCTCCAGCGCCGCCGCCGCAGGCGGGCACCCAACGCCACAAAAAAGGATCGCTGAAGTTTTTCCGGCGATTCCGGTCAGCTCTACGATCACTGCCGATCATGAGCACGCCGTGCAAGATGCCAGTGCCAATACACAGCGACGGCGGAAGCGGCAAGAAAATGACAGGAACGCTTTTCGGGTACCGAAAATCCCGAATCAACTTAGCCATACAAGAAAACTCGAAGAGCCTTCCCATCCTTATTCTCGAACTCTCCATCAACACCGGGAAGCTTCTCCACGACATGGGGCTGGGAATGGTAAGGATCGCGCTGGAATGCGAAAAGCGCCACCATGGCTCGGAAAAGATCAAGCTGGTGGATGAGCCCATTTGGACCCTCTACTGCAATGCCCGGAAAGCTGGGTATGCTGTGAGGAGAGAGGCGACTGACGAAGACTTGCATGTTGTGCACTTGCTCCAGGCGGTTTCCATGGGCGCCGGTGTGCTCCCGGCCGCTGCGGGTGAGGCGGCGACCGCGGACAACGGAGAGCTGACGTACTTGAGAGCTTGCTTTGAGCGGATGGTCGGGTCTAAAGACTCTGAGACTTACTACATGATGAATCCGGATAATAGCGGACCTGAGCTCAGTGTTTTCTTCGTCAGAGTTTGAGGTTTTTCCCTCGGTACGTTTTTTTAAAATTGAATGATGTTTCAGAATTAAGTAGTGAGAGTTCCGATTTTGTATAATTGGAGATGTGTAAAGGTAAAAAAATTTTACCCGTATATTGTAATGTTTAGACAGGTTTTACTTGATTTTAAAATTGTTTAAGTTGAATTCGTTAACTTTTGAATTATATAAGTGGAATGTGTTTGGAGATGGGTTTGATAGATGGTCGTTTGTGAATTCTTCTACGTTAATAGTAGAAGGAACTGCTCAAACTTCACCATCCAAACCGGTTCAACCCAACTTGTCCCAGACTATTCATGTCTAGCCGAGTCATGTCTTGTTTGGAACAATGCAGATCGATACGTAGTTTGAATCTGTCTGGTACGGGCCGAGTCCCAACCTTACCTTACTCATTTTCATAAAGAAAAATCTCAGTTTAACCCAGTAACAATTAGGGATGGTAGTAGGGCGGGTTTGGCTGAAGGTCTGCCCCACATCCGGTTGAAAGAGGTGGGTATGGAGATATTTTTCGTGTGGGTGGTGCAGATATGAATATAAAAATGATACCCGACATGGGTAATGAGTCGGACGTGCACTACAAGAAAAACCCCCCTTTTACAACAAAAATTATACAAGGGGAATAATAGTGGTTGTAGAAAATAGGTATTTACAACCAACAATCAAATATGGCAGTAAAAACCCAATAATAATTACAACTAATCTAATTTTTTCTTGTAATAAGTAATGGACCCGTTGTAAAAAAATAGTAAAATAATTATAAGGTTAGACGAAAGACCTGGCAAACCCCCATTTCTTTGATTTCTGGGTAAAAGTAATAATATTATGTTTTCGGTGCTTTTTTTATAAAGTTCCCAAAAATAGAGGGGCATCTCTGCAAAGTACAAAGAGCTCTATCAGTTGCCCCAAATCGAAACCCTTCCCAAAATCAGATCCCACCCAACCGTTCCTGTCCACCTGCCACTTCCGCTGCTTTAGTTCGCCGTCGCCGACACTGAGGATCGGAGTGGAGATGCCGGCGAGCACTTCAGGTCGCAACAATGAGGCGGAGCTCTTCGAATCGGCTCCGGAAGTTCTCTCAAGAGCTCAAGGCGGAGGCGCGAAAGTTCTCGCAGGATTTAAAGGCTGAGCTGCGGCAGTTCTCCTGAAGCCACCACCATGCGTCGAGCAAAAACCTCGCCGCGGCTTCGACGAGCTCCGGCGCCTGCTTGGAGTTGGCATTAGCGGCTTGCCCAATGCGGAATCAAAACGCTCAGCTTTTTTATTCGAACTCATAAGGTGCCCTTTGAATTGGCCGTTTTCCGTTTCACTACAGAAGGAGATTCATGTTTTCCAGTTGTTATCAAATGATCTGTGTTTAATTTGTGATAATTTTATAGTGTTTTTTTCTCTATTGTATTCTTGCATGCCAGGTGTTTGATGAAATGTCTCATTTGTTTGTCTTTCTTCTTCCCTTTTGGCATAATCAATTTTTAACTTCTATTGTCAATATCTTTCTTGCCCACTCTGTTTTCCTGGACTGATGCCATAAAATGACAATGATTATGTTTTCATTTATTGATTTTTGGGAGTTTTGTTACTCAAATATTCCACGTCATACTTACACCATCTTCGAACCATATGTTTGCTTTGATTTGCTTTGCTTTGTCGGATTACTGAACAAATATATGTGGGATCATGTATACAAACTGGGGCTCAAGTTGTTACTGTCTATTACTGTGGTGAGGGATGCCACACCACTGATTTAATGACAACTTCCCTATTATGTGACTGTTACCTCTCATAACTCACTGCATTACTTATCTTTATTGCTTGAACAATTCGACGCCTCCAAATTCCTCACTGCATTTCTTATCTTTATTGCATTACTCACTACATTGCTAAGAATGATCCTGACGCCTCCAAATTCCTGATTTAAACTGTGCCAGTAGTTTAACATGGAGACTTGGTATATTAGTGTGGAATAAGAAGCTTATTTGGAACTTGATTGTGTTCATTTTCTTACATTTTCCACAACGGCAGGTTACTTAGCTAGTCATTAACTATACCATTGATCACTTTTGGTCTCTAAACTTTTTCACTTGTCTAGTTACCTAGGAGGTATTTTGAAATGCTTCTTTCCATTCGTGTGAGAATTGAACCAAATGAATTGTCATACCGCTGCATAATTGGCCTCTCTGTCTATTTTGGTGTTTTGAAGTTGATGATTTAGCTAAAAATGACCATTTTTAGTTTGATGGTGAATATGTAGCTTATATTCAAGCTAAATCTTTCTATTAATTTGTTAGCAGGTTCTGATCAGTATGAGGGATACATTTTTGCAGTACTCGGGCCTTTCATCTATTTTAAATTAATCACTCTTTTGAATCAACATATATCTTAACTGATTTTTTTGTTCAGCTACATTGTAATTTTTCTATAGGCAAGTGTTTTGTTACAGCTCTTGATTTTTCAACATAAATGAAGCTTCGTGGTGTGCTGTATCTTATCTAATTTTAATACCAGAATATGGATTATATTGATTTTTTTCTTTCAATGTAATGCTGCAGATCCTTCCTTGATTCACAATACTCTTACCATCTAGCCAAGCTTAAGTTAAAGCTCCGAGCCAGTATTATGGGGATTATATATCACAAGGTAAATAGCACATTTTCTTATTAGACCAAACACTCTTATTCAGTGAGTACTTCACAGAGAATTCTGCTATACTAGCAAGATTAGTCCCTTAGTTTTTCATTTTTCAAAGATAGATACTAGCTTTAGTGTTGTTTCTTGGCTTCATTCTGTGATTTTTATAGTGAAATGAATGCACGAGAATGGAAAATAGTAACGCTGTTTCTACATTTTCAAGTGTCTTCATGTCAGACTCGCTGAGAGGTTGAAATTTTCAGAAGGAGAGATTCAAACATTCATGTATGTGGATGCTCATAGAACTGTGAACTTGTGCAACAGTGTCCATGATATGTGGAGGTGATCTTTTTTATTATAACTTGCTAAGAGTTTCTTGGTTGGGCATTTAATGCTGATATCATGTAAATTTCAGCTTGACACTGCAAATTGGAGTCACTTTATATCTGCTTTACACACAAGTCAAGTTCGCATTTCTTGCTGGACTTGCAATAACCGTTCTTCTAATTCCAGGGCTTTTCTAACTCTGTATCTTGACTTGGACAGTTAGCATGGGTAGGTCATCATATGAAATATTTTACCTTGGTTGCTGACTTCTGCTGCAAAACTTTACACTTGAGCGAAATTGATCAACATGAGATTAATCTTTCTTATGCATGTTTGGCTATATGTTCATAAAACCAATTATCTGAATAACTTCTGATTGGAGATGATTTCTTCCTGATAATGTTTAGTTATAACTTCTGATTGGAGATTATTTCGTCCTGATAATGTTTAGTTAATTACATAGCCTTAAACCTAGTCACTCTAAAATGTCCACTTCTTTGAGGATGTATAAGATTTCCTTGCATCAATTTATGTGCAGTCAATAAATGGATTGTTCAATTGATTGCAAAGGCTACCGAAAATATGATGGAACAAAAGCATGAAATATTTGTTTGCAGAATTTCAAGTCTTTTCTCTCTTAACCTTGTAAAACAAAATCTATATGTTTGGCTTCATCAAAATTCATATGTAGGTTGCACAAGTTCCCGAGGATCTCACTCTAACCAGAGAAGACGCTGCATCATCAACAACAGAAAGGTACATAAAGATTGCGAGTTCAGTGTGTGTCGATTCTCATTCAAAGATTCTTGGTGAGGAGTTAATTACGGCTAATGAGAACTCTTGTAAGTGCAAGATTTGTTAGCATGATGATGGTAGAATTAGCAATACGTATCAGGAATTCAGGATTGGATTGCAGTAGCAAGACTTGAATTCTGCAGCAGCATTTTAATGGATTTCAGGGTTCATTTGAAATTTCTTCAGTAGCAGTAGCAAGACTTGACTGCATGCAGTAGCATTTAAATTCTGCACTTGTTAGGGTTTGGATTATGCAAGACTTGACCATTTGATGATCTTTTGGTTTCTGTTCTATAGATATGTTTCAGATTAAATTGCTTAAACTATGTAATACATTCTTTCATTAATTAATTATGTTTTTTTGTTGTGAATGATTAATTGTTGATGCTTTTTTGGATGAATTTTACTTAGTTAGATATATATTCATTCACCACAAGTGTTTTCTCAATGTAAATGTGTTTTTACAACATGATTTGGAGGTAAAATATAGTTATAACATTGTAGGACAGTTACATCTTTACAACGTCATATGTCGTTGTGAAAACTCATTTACAACCAAAAATTTCGTTGCAATAGTGTATATTTATGTTGTAATTGAGCATTTACGATGGGATATTTTCATTGTAAATACCTATTTACAACTGGTAATATTTCCATTGTAAATGCGCAATTACAACGGGAAACTAATCCCGTTGTAGAACTATTTACAACTAAACCTCTAACAAAACTATACAACGGGGATATAGCCCGTTGTAAAATCCTTTTTACAACGAAAAATCAACTTTTTACAACGATATTTGTTGCTATAAAAGGGGTTTTTCTTGTAGTGACATTCGATAGATGGCCGGTGCGGTTATTGGTCGAAGATATTTATATGTTTTTTTAAAAAAATTATTCTAACATTTCTTAATGCATACATCAAATTTAATTTTGACTCTGAAAGTAATTGAAAAATATGGTTTTAAATGGTAGAGTAAAAAATATGACACAAGCGATAGATAATATAATTACAAAATTAATTAACAGTGTACGTAATCTCAATCAAATGGCGTGAAAGTTTTTCCCCAATAACAATAATTACGTTTTTATTAAAAAAACAATGTAAAAATACTGAAATCACTATCACAGAAACCCCCCTGTAGCACCGGTTTTCTGGCACCGATTTTTAAAAACGGGTGCTCAATTTTTTTAGCACCGGTTTTTCACATGAGCACCAGTTTTTTGAAAACCGGTGCCTATGTTAAAAAAATAGTGTTAAATTTTTAAAATTCAATTTTCCCGCCAAAAATTTCACCAAAATTTAGCACCGTTTTTAAAAAACCGGTGACTATGTTTTTAAAAT
>JAULKK010000009.1:6815044-6825770 GCA_032355705.1 Rubia peregrina
CCTTATCCTAGGGATCTTGATTCGATTGTGCTACCACCTGTTGCAAGAACATCTAAAGCAGGATAATCTGTAGGTTTGTAGTTTTTTTCCCAGTTGACTGGTGATAAAGTTTTATTGGCAGTTATATTTTCCTAGATTGATTTCAAGAAGGAATGATCATACATAGATAAAGAGAGAGAGCATGTTGCAAATTGCCATGGAGAGATTCCAGAGTTCGGACAGTTCTCGCCATTGCTACATTGTGCTTCTTGCCGCTTCATCAGCTAGATGTCAAGAACGTCTTTCTTAATGGCGACCTCGATGCTCCGGTTTTTATCTTGAATTATTTTTGGTTATTTAGTGTTTTTTTTCTTCTAATGATAAAATAGAGTTGTGGTCCCAGTACAAAATATTCAACTCGAGTGGTTATAATGGTTATATTCTTTATTATTTTTTTTATTTTAGAGTTAAAAAAGAATTCGAATTTCTTTTTTATCCAACTTTGCATTTAATATTTATCAAAGATACATTTGGAAATAGTTTTAACAATTTTATTATCTCAAGCACCATATAATAGAAATATTTTGTTTGGTACTGTCAACTGGGATATTGAAGTCATTTTGACTAAACTAAACTCAAGTTGTCTAAAAATAAAATACTAATATAGAACCATATAATAGAAATTGTTTATTTGGTGCTGTCAACTGGAATAATGAAGTCATTTTTATAATCTAAACCCCAGTTGTCTAAAAATAACTAACAAATATTATCATATGTTACTGCTTTTAGGCTCTGTTTGGCAAAGTTGTGCTTATAAGCAAATTTGGATTTTTTTAAAACAGGAGGAAACCACCTTCTGCCTTTCCCCCAAAAATAGTTTTTGCTTTCAAAATAAGCATTTTTTTTCACAACAACTCTTTTTAAAAAAAAAATTGGGTAATAACTCAAATGAGTCCCCAATAAAATCCCACCCCTCCCCTTGCCCTTGGTGAGGATTGAACCCATGACCTCATGGCAGTAGTACTAGACTTCAACCGCTAGACTATCATTCAATCCTCTTTTTCACAACAACTTAAAAGCTCTGCCAAACAGAGCATTAATTCTTTGACTAATCTAAACCCAAGCTATCTAAAAATGACATACTAATATTATAATATGTTACTGGTTTTAATTCATTACTATATATAATAAATCATAACCTTTTAAAATCTATAACTTCTAAAAAATATATTTAAAACCATAAATATCTCATACTATATCTATATATATCACTAAAGAAAAATTCAAATAAACACATAATCTGAAATAATAAAATGTTCGAATTTTTTAATACAATGATAGAGTACTTTTGATAGAAATATGTATACATATTATTTTATTTATTATATCTGACAAAGTCTTGTTTCACATTGGCTAACTGTTAATGGATGATATTTTATAATTAATGAGACTAATTAGCTCATTTAATATTTACTCTTATTTATTGCAATGAGATACACATAATTATGATAACATTTTAAAATGAATCTCATCATATAAATAATTACTTTTAAAAAAATTGAATGAAATATAATAAAAATAATCAGTTTTTATTATATACAATATTTAACGATTTCTAACTAAATTAATTATTTCACTTTATAACTCATATAGTTTTCCTTAGATGACTAAATTTTTAAAAAAATTAAAAAACTTTATTTTCAATTTAAATGTAAGATACAAAATGCACATCATAATATTTTAATTAATAATATCGCGCAACGCGGGATGGTACTCTGCTAGTTTATATAAAAAATTGGTTCAAATTAGGATTGATTTTTCTCTTAATTACCAATATAGTATAAATATATGTCGTGATATTTTTCAAGAAGCAAAAAAAAAATCAAATTCTAAAAAATTATTTTCCATATTTAATTTATGTATGGAAAATTGTAAAAATAACCCTATTAAATTTTGAAAGTGCAAATATAACTCTGTAAAATTTGAAAGTGCAAATCTGACCCTATGTTTTGGAGAAATGTGCAGATATACCCAAATTTTACTATTTCGGCATTGACTTAAAGGAATTCAGGCGTTGACCTATACTAAAAGGACAAAAATACCTCTAGATTTAAAACTAAAACTTTAATGACCATGACACCCCTAAGTTTTGTTGCTGGTCAATGTCTATCAAGGGTGGTCAACTTCGTTAAACGGCGGACCATCGCCGGTTGATAGTGACTGGGTTGGATCAGTACTTTAATTAATAATACAGAGTTAGATCGTACTGTAGTAACAAATACATGGTTAAATTAGCACTTTCTAGAAAAAAATAGGGTCAGATCAACACTATCATAAAAACATTTTCTTGAGGAGAGTCCACTCCTTATAAATATGCTTTCATTACAACTTTTTACCTTTAAAAAAACGAGGTAAATTTCATTAATCATTGGTAAAGTCAACGATCCATAATCTAACGTACTCCCTTTGATCTCTAAATATTTGCACACTTTCTTTTTTCTGGTCCTTTAATATTGGCATTTTTTTCATTTTTGGTAAAATTAAGATTTTTTCACTCACTCAATTTCCTTTTTAATCTCTCAATACAATCTCCTCCACCCATTTTACTTTTTTTTTAAAAGTGTGTCCATTGCTTTGGTGTCAATATATCATGGCCATAGGGAGTATGATAAATGTATTTATTATTTGTATGTTAATTTCTAATTAATTTTCAATACTCCCAACATTCCAGATAATTTGACACATTTTGACTTTTGAAAGTCAGCTGGATCAATTTTCAACTACTTTAATATCTTTATTCATGTGTCTAAAAATATCTGAAATTAAAATAATCATTTAAAAATATATGTGATGATGAATCCAACAACATTCGACATGATATGGTCTTGCACGTATAATAATAGAATTTGATCATCAAATTTGACTTTGTTTGACTTCCAATAGTCAAAATATGCCAACTTTTTAAGGACGAAGGGAGTATACAAATTCAGTCTCCATAATGAAAAGTTGATTCTGTCCCTAGCAGTATTCGAGTCACACTATGTGTCAATTTTTAATTACAAATTTATCGAATTTCGTAACAAATTTATTTACCAAAATTTCTGAATTTCTTTCGAAAAGTATTTACCAAAATTTCTTACTTTCGTAACGAATGCATACAAATTATATGTATATATATGACGCATTAAATTATGAAGTTGTAATGAAGACATATTTATAAGGAGTGAGCTCTCCTCAAAAAGATATTTTTTATAATAGTGTTGATCTGACCCTATCATTTTTACATAAATGCTTATTTAACCATGTATTTTTCTACTAAAGTGTTAATCTAACTCATTCTTATTAATAAAAGTATTGATCTTACCTGGTCACCATCAGCTAGCGGCGGTCCGATGACGGTGACCGGTGTTGATCACCTTTTATCGAGGTTGATCACTATTGACCGCATTGACCACCGTCGACTAGAGTTGAACAGTGTTGACCACCATTAACCATCGTTGATGCGTTGACCGGCAGAAGGGTTTGGACACTTTTTGGAAGGGTAATATCATCTTTTGATATTAAAAAATATTTTTTTCAAAGGGATATAATGGTCAATTTAAAGAATTTCTGCCACAATTTGATTTTCAGGGTTAGACTGGCACTTTTAACCTAAACATAGGTTTGGATTTTCCCTTTCAGATTTTACAATGACATTTCCTGGTAAAATATCAGTTTGAATGAAAAAGTGTGATTCATATAATGATAATGGATTCCTCCATCGGCATCAAATGGAATTCAATTTCCCCCATTTTAAGTAGTGCAAAACGTGTTGCAGAACGATCTAGGAAATAATTGATACAGTTTGATTAATTAGTAATACTCCAATAGTTCACTTCTTCCCCACACTATAAGTGAAAGAGAA
Organism: Rubia peregrina; assembly: GCA_032355705.1. Lineage (NCBI taxonomy): Eukaryota > Viridiplantae > Streptophyta > Magnoliopsida > Gentianales > Rubiaceae > Rubia > Rubia peregrina. The sequence goes on from JAULKK010000009.1 coordinate 6,818,928, forward strand.
AATGTAAAGACTACTCATTCTGCTTCTTTAACAATGACACACTTTCCTTTTTGAGTTATTTCTTTTATATTGGCACACTTTCCTTTTTTGGTAAGATTTCTTCAATTTCATATACTCATTCTACTTTTTACAATCTATATTTAATTTCATTCACATTTTTTTCTCCTAAATCCAAGTACATAAAATTAGTGTGTCATTGTTAAAGAAATGGAGGGAGTGCCATTAAAGCAGCCCACGAGACTTAGTATATACATGTAAATTATGTCCCCTTATCTATATAAATAGGATCTCTCAAAATATGAAGGAATTGAATTTTTTCTATTCATCTATACTAAATAATGTAGTGGAATCCAGGGTGCAGAGTAAAAAAAAGATTCAAACTGAATAATATTGATATCCCAATTTACTAAATCAACTTCTACTAAATTAACTCATTTAATGATAAATTCCTAGATGATTTTGAAACATTAAAACATTAAATAAAAGGAATGATGTCGACCAAAACATAGAGTTTTAAACACTCTTTTCTTTTAAAGTGTTTAAATTCTCTATGTAAAATTTTAGAGTAAAGTGCTTAGATAACCCCCAGTTCTTTGGAAAGTGCAAATATAACTCTCAACTTTTGAAAAATGCTAATATACCCATGACTATTTTCAAAAGTGCTAATATACCCATGACCGGCCAAAATATGTAAACTTATACCCAAGTACACTTTTTTTCCTCCTATATTTTTTGGGTACAACCGCTCATTTCAATGGCTTAGGGTACAACCACACTTTCAAAAAACTCGGGGTTATATTTGCACATAACAAAAAACTGAGGGTTATATAAGCACTTTACTCAAAATTTTATTTCATAATTGTTCCTTAGACCTATTTTTAAAATATGTCAAAAAATAAATAAATCACTCCATATTTCTTACGTAAAATATAACAATATTATTGAAGATGATACATAGCATACTGCTCCAATCACTTTATTTATTTATATTATTTAATTTTATTCTTTAACTTTTGAATGAATTAATCTACTATATTTTGGTATTTTAATGGACGACTCAAAATTATTATATATACATATATCTATATGATCCAGTGGTAGGCTTAGATTGAGCGCTCTAATCGATTCTACAACGGAGAACCACTCACTAACTTTGCACAAACTATTGTTTTAGACCGATTAACGATTAGATGAAATAATTTTATAATTAGTATGACTAATAGGGTGATTTGATAATTATTTTTAATTGCATTGGGGTACCTATGATTATAAAAACTTTTAAATGACTAACAATATATAAATAATTATAATTCGACATAAAAATTATAAAGAAGAAGGTTTTTATTATTGGTCTAACCATTAAGTTGTGTATTATGAAACCTTCCTAATTTGGATAAATTTCTTTTAGTCACAAAATTTATTGTTCAGAATTTCCTATTATGAATACATTCGATTATCCCACGTAACGTAATCTAGTGAAAGATCATTAGTAGTAGATGATTAAGCGTTTATTTAATTTGTTTTTTAAGTCAAGTTTAATAAATATAAATGATTGTACTCTAGACATCCGGTTCTTGGACAATTTCATTTTAAAAAATGTAAATTAAAATAAAGGAGAGTTAGAAAAGAACAAATTGAAAAGTGTTTTCACTGTGACACGCTCCCGTTGGACTTACTTGCAAAAGAAAAAGCTTTTTTCCTTTTCCCTGCTTTTATTAGGGTTCCGATCTCTATTTCTCCGTGTGAATCTCCTACTAATTTCACATCAGCCCATTGATTTTTAAAGTAATCCCCACTTGTACTGCCTGCCCATCACACACCAATAATTAAACTCCCTGTGTCTGAGTTTTGAGTTTTTCTTCCATTTCTATTTTTTCTACCGCCTTGCCTCTTGTTTTTTTCTTTCTATCCTGGTGATTTACCCGCATTTTTATGTGTATGAATGTACTAGTATTGATTAGGATAAGTTGTTGGTAGTTGGGTTTTGCTTGTTCTTGTTTCTTTTGGTTTGTTGAGGTTTGGTTTGAAGAATGGAAGTCGGTTGTTATAAAACCCCAGATTGATATGTTTGTATGATAAAGATTCAGTTTTTAGCAAATCCCATTGTTTATTGTGGGGTTGATTGTTTATTTAACCTTTTGGATTGAAATCTGGGGGAGAAGATATGGCGGATAAAGGGGCTGAGCGGTTGATGTCGGCAAGAAAGTCTTTGAAGCTTAGTTTAGAGAAGTCCAGGAATTTAGGGCTAACTCTTCATAGTATTGGGCCTAGATTAGATGAGATCAATCAGAGGTTGCCCTCTCTAGAAGCTGCTGTTAGGCCGATTCGAGCTCCCAAGGATGAACTGACTGCTGTTAGTGGTCATATAAATCGTGCCGTGGTTCCAGCCACGGCGGTTCTGAAGGTGTTCGATGCGATTCATGGATTGGAGAGGTCTTTGTTTGATCCCCAATCTGATCTTCCGGGGTACCTCGGCGTGCTCAAGAGACACGAGGAAGCATTGAGGTTTCTGGGGGAGAATTGTGGTATGGCGATTCAGTGGTTGGCAGATATCGTGGAGTATTTGGAGGATCACAAGGTTGCAGATGGCAGGTTCATTGCTAACATGAAGGCTGCTCTGGGGCATCTCAGGCGACTGCATGCGAATGAGGAAAAGGGATGTCTTGATGGTGGGCTGCTTGAGGCTGCTCTGGACCGGTTAGAAAGTGAGTTCCGGCGGCTGTTGACTGAAAACAGTGTGCCATTGCCAATGTCTTCATCACCGTTGCCTGATGAGCAAGCCTGCATTGCGCCATCTCAGTTGCCTGTGGCTGTTGTTCAGAAGCTGCAGGCGATTCTTGGTAGGTTGATTGTGAATAATAGGCTTGAAAAATGCATCTTTATTTATATTGAAGTTCGTAGTTCGAATGTCAGGGCTAGTTTGGGAGCTCTTAATTTGGATTACCTTGAGATATCTGTATCTGAGTTTAATGATGTGTTGAGTATAGAGGGCCATATTGCTCAATGGGGCAAGCATTTGGAGTTTGCTGTCAAACACCTGTTTGAGGCAGAGTATAAGCTTTGTAATGATGTGTTTGAGAGATTAGGTTTGGATGTTTGGAAGAGTTGCTTTGCAAAGATTGCTGCCCAGGCAGGTATGCTTGCGTTCCTTCAATTTGGAAAAACTGTTACAGAGAGTAAGAAGGATCCTATTAAACTGTTGAAGTTATTGGATATCTTTGCATCATTGAACAAGTTAAGATTAGATTTCAATAGGCTTTTTGGTGGCGAAGCTTGCGCTGAAATTCAAAATTTGACGAGGGATCTAATCAGAAGTTTGATAGAAGGGTCTTGTGAAATCTTTTGGGAACTTTCTGTCCAAGTGGAATTACAAAGGCAAATGCCACCCCCTCCAGATGGCAGTGTACCCAAGCTGATAATTTTCATTTCTGATTATTGCAATAAACTGCTTGGAGATAACTATAGGCCGATTCTGACTCAAGTTCTGGTCATTCAAAGAAGTTGGAAGCACGAGAAGTTCCAGGAAAGGATTGTTACTGATGAACTGCTGAATTTAATGAGAGCCGTTGAGGTGAATCTGGAGAACTGGTCGAAGGATTATGATGACATGGTTTTGTCATATATTTTTCTCATCAATAATCACTGGCATTTGTACAAGCATCTGAAAGGAACAAAGTTGGGGAGTCTGTTGGGTGATTCGTGGTTAAGAGAACACGAGCAATACAAGGAATTTTATTCTGCTATCTTCTTGAGGGAAAGCTGGGGAAAGCTTCCTGCTCTGTTAAGCAGGGAAGGTCTCATCCTGTTTTCCGGTGGACGTGCTACTGCTCGTGACCTTGTCAAGAAGAGATTGAAAGCTTTCAACGAGGCCTTCGATGAGATGTATAAGAAACAGTCCAACTGGGTAATGTTGGACAAAGACGTCCGAGAAAAGATGTGCCAAGTGATTGTTCAGGCAGTCGTACCTGTTTACCGCAGCTACATGCAGAACTATGGTCCATTAGTGGAGCAGGATGGAAGTTCCAGCAAATACGCAAAGTATACCGAGCCATCTTTGGAGAAAATGCTGAATTCTTTGTTTCAGCCAAAGCCTGTGAAATACGGGAGCTTCAAAATGCGGACTCCTAGTGGGAAATTCAACAATGGAGTGACTGATCAGTCTCCCGGCACTCCACCAACCATAAAATGATTTTTCTTCAATGCATTTCCGGGAGTCCAACTTGTATCCCAATTGCACGATTTCCAGTTACTGGCTGCTCTCTATGGGGGATTTGGATGGTTTAATAACAGTCACTGCATTGTTGGCGCCGCTTGTTCAAGAATTTTGGTGGGCATGTTGGATTCATTGGCACTTCTTGTATCTTCAGTTCTTCACCCATTCATTCAGCTGCTAGGTTAGTAAGGTGCAGAATCAAATTTCTGTATTTCAATAGCTCTGTACAATTAGTTTGGCATAAGTTCAATCTGTGCTCTCAGTGGCAGTTCATTTGTCAGACTTATTTCTAGAGATTTTAGATGCGTTAAGGTTCTATGGGAGGCAATAGCTCGTACGCAGTGTTACAATTTTATATAATAAAACTATTCAATTTTAATTTGCCTTTTGTGTTCATTGTTTTGCTGTATGATCTCTGTTTTACTCCCATCACATTTTCTGTTTGTGTAATTCGCACTAATTTGTGACATCTTTTTTGTATAATTTGCAATAAATGTGAGTTCGTGTTTTAGTAGACACCTTCAGATTTAGCTGATTCCAGATCAGGAAATCCGATAGAAAACTCAACCAGTGTTCTTGAATTGGTCGGAGCTCGCTTCGAGATCCAAGAAATCTCAAGAATGGAACAATAGCTCTTGATCTTTGGTTTGAGGATGATTCTGGTCCATGTACTTAATTTGGCAAAAACTGTCAGAAGGCTTTATATTTTTTGATATTATTCTACAACTAGATACTCCCTCTGTTACAGGTTAAATTACACATACACAGCAATCATTATTACTCTCTTCGAGAAACATGTTTGACCATTAATGATTTTACCTACGTATAATAACGGCAAATATAAAGTTGATAGTTGGAAACTAGTTGTTACGATGAATTGAACAATATCATATATGATAATATTATTATTTATATATCAATTTAAATATGTGGTCAAAGTTAGATACTAATAGTGACATAATGTGAAGTGAGCAATTTAATCTGGGACGGAGGGAGTAGCATGTTTAGGACTGTTGCTGGCTATTGATTGTTTTGTTTTAGGGTGTGTTTGGTGAAACTTATAAGTAAAACTAGTTTATGAACTGGGGCAGGTTTTCAACATTTTACCAAATAGTTAAATATATTTAGGGGGCGTTTGGTTGTGGTGAATCCGGAAAAGGAGAGGGAATTTGAGGGTTTGATTCCCTTAGTGTTTGGTTTGTCTTTTTTATCATTCCCTTTCCCAATTTCTAGTTTTACTATTCTTCCAATTGGGGTAACGTGATTCCCTGTTCATACCTGGGATTGAGATTCTCTTTCCCCCCTCTTGCCTTCCACTAGTCTTTCATTTTCCTCATTGTTTTCTCAACTCCAATGAATGATATTTATATTATTTATAATAAATATATTATTTTATACTCCCTCTGATTTCCTAACATTGGCTCCCTTTCTTTTTTTGGTTTGTTTTTTAACAATGCCTCCTTCCCCTTTTGACAAAGTTTAGGTTATTTTCATCCACTCAATTTACTTTTTACTCTCCAAATACAATCTCCACCACTCAATTTACTTTTCTTAAATATTGTGTCTTTTGTTGGGAGCCAGTGTTATGAAACCAGAGAGAGTATGTATTTAGGTATGCACGATATCCTCCTTTTCGTGTTCATATAAAAGGAAAATTGTGGAAATCCACAGTTTTGGACATTTAAAAATATAAATGATGGCGTTTTACTTTGTAAACTGATTGGCTATACTATGGACCAGGAGTCTAAAGAGCTTGCTTAGTGGCGAAAATCAATTGCCACCATTCATCAATAACTATGGCTAAAATATTCTTGTTTTTTCACAGCTTATACCCTGCCACATTAAGTCACCTAAACAAACGAGTCAAAAGAAATTTCGCTAATTTTTTTTTTGAGATGAAGGGAGTATGTATTACTATCTCTCAATACAAATTGCACATTTTAAAAATAATTTCAATTTACATAATGGATATTATCATCATATCACATATTTTCTAAATATTACTTACTATACAAGAAATTATGAAGGAGCTTTGAAAATAATAAATGCCTAAATGGTACTAGTATTTTTATCTATAAGCTGGTTGGCTATGCTACGGGCAAGAGTTTAAAGAAGCTGTTTAATGGCGAAAAAAATCACCACCGCTCATCACAAACTATGTACTAGACATGGACGAATACCTAGACATGGACGAATACTGACTATTGAAAATTGAATCCTCGTTTTCATGCCAAAAGGAAACCAGTCAATTCTATCTCTTAAATTCCGTATTTAGCAACAACTTTCTTCTTCTGGAGACAAACACGTTTCTCCACATGCATTTGTGATGACTAATGTCAATCCTGAAAAATTTACTGTTTTACTTTAACTATCAATTCTATATTTCAACATAGTCTAACTTAACCAAGTATGAAAAGTAAATAATATACGAAACACACAACTTGGTTACGCAGTTCAATGAAATTCACCTAGTTCAGAATAAATCCACTAATCAGAAAGATATAGTACAAAGTGCACCATACAACTATACTTATCTTTTCTAATTCTAGACGGGAATTTTGCAAGCTCCCATTGCTACCGATCCGCCTTGATCAGACTCCCTCTGACCTCGAAACTCGTCGACGCTGGAT
>JAULKK010000009.1:6825870-6842784 GCA_032355705.1 Rubia peregrina
TGCAGGGAATGGTGATCCCTTTATCTCCTTCAGCGACCCGTACTGGGAGTGTGATTTGGCCTAGGGGAATCACTGTTCTTCCCGTGAATCCAGAAAGAGGTGAGACACACTTTTTGAGATTGTGGCGGCCAATGTTCATTTGGTCAAAACACTTGGAGAACGTGATTTCCACTCCACTACCGTCATCGATGAACACCCTTTTGATCAGTGTCTGGCCCACTATTGTTGCTATCACTAGTGGGTCAGAATGAGGCCCCCAAACATCACAATGTATAAGCTCAAATAAACAACTAGCCTTTGAATTACTTGAGGGAAAACTATTTCTAGACTTCTTTTCCCGATGACAAACCGAACAAAGAATAGTTTTATTCAAATCACCATGACTTAAAGCAATAACTGGGATAGAAGAAAACATCGACGAGGATGGATGCCCAAAGCATTGATACCATAAATCAGACGAAGACACAGTGGCAGCAATGGAGAAGGTCGGTGGTGAAGATGGTAGAGCTCCTAGTCTGCGTAACCAATAAATCCCTCCCTGTTAATCACCTGCGCTAACTACTGTTCTCTTACTGATATCCTGTAATATGCATATTTTCTTGGCAAGCAAAATAAGTAATTTTAAAGAAGCAGTTAATTTGGAAAATGAAAACAAGTTACAACGTAATTCCAAAATAAAACAAACACGAGAAACAAGAACATTGCCAAAGTATAAATTTTTGTGTTGAGTGGCTGTAGAAATAGATCCACTAGGTAGGATGACATCAACATTATCAATAGGCTGAATATGATGCAGAAGATCCCTGGCACCGGTCATATGATATGAAGCTTCGGTATCAAGAATCCAAGGTAAAGTAGGCTTACCTGACGTATTATTAGTAGTATTCATCTGAGAGAACATGTTAAGAATCATACTTCATTATTCCTTGAACAAGGCGGGATCGAAAGCTGTCTGATTGGGATCAGAAATGATGGAAACCATGTTTCCCATTTATGGAATTGCGGCAGTAACAAGGGCTTCTCCCGAGAACTGCGTAGCTGCAGAAGCACTGGTTTGTTGGTTTTGAGCTCTCTGACCGGATCTTAGAGATCTGTTCTCAACAAACCAGTTGGGAAAACCAATGATCTTGAAGAAAGTATTGATGTCGTGAGCCTTGCGATTGCAATGAGTGCAGAAGAGACTGTTCCGGTCAACGGTGGTGGAAGGTTGGTTACCTGGGTTAGCCACGATCGACTTAGGGGAAGGTGACGACACAGGATGATGGGTGGCAAAGGCCATGCTATCCGGCGTGGATTCATGGGAATTGGCGACAGTCTTGTGACGCTTATTCTGAATTGCAAGCGAGTAAACATGAGCAATGGAAGTCAAGGGATCTTGCGCCAGGATATGTGATCTAAGAGTATGATAGCCATCATCATGACCAATGAGAAACTGATGAACCATCTCGTTCTCACACTCCCTAATAGCAATAGCAGCAATAAGATAGACATATGTGTGAGGAGACAAATAAGGAAACTATTCATCTCATAGGTTCTTGCACCTCTCATAATAATCAGAAATAGCCTGACCATTCCGACGCAAGTATAAATGACCACACGAATATCACACATTCGCGGACCATTACCAATAGAAAAATGTTGCTTAAGGTCATCCCAAAGCTCTTTAGCAGACGCACAATAAGCAATGACAACACGAATAGAGGGATCAAGAGTTTGAAAAAATCCAACCAACAAGAATAAAATTCCCACTATTCCCGTTATTATAAAACAGTTCACCAGGTAAAGGCTTACCAATAGAGCCATTAAGAAAACCATCCTTACGTTTTGATGAAAACACATTAAGCAAAGAAGTAATCCTATCATTAAAATTATCACCTTTCAAGATCACTGGAGAGATAGTCAAACTTGGATAATCCGACGAATGCACATAGTAGGGATGAGTAGGAGGTAACGTGTGAAAAGAGTCATTGGCGGGGCATGAGCGGTGGCGACTGTTGTTTCCTGCACGGGGCCTGGAAAACGACAGTGTCAGCAGCAGGCATGGTTAGAAAATTCTAGACGTTGGGAACCTGGAGCAGCGGCAGGGGAACTCCCTTAGCGGCGACATCATCATCGGTAAGTAGAATGGGCACGGGTGCATCGGCTTCGAGATTCAACTCCAGAACATTATCACTGGCGGTGATGGCAAGATCGATGGTGACATCAAGATCCTCAACCTCGACTTGGTTGTAGAGATCCATCACAACGGCGGAAGGATAATAGTAACTGCGGCGCATATGTCTTCAAATGTGGCGGCGGAAATTTCAGCTATGGTGGCGCGTGAAGAACAAGCAGGGCGGCACGCGCAATTTTAGGGTTGTGGAAAATTTTAGTGTTTCATGAAATTTAGCTCTTATAAAGTGTAAAATATGAACGGTTGATTTTATTGTTGGTACAATGGTACAATATGTAGGCATCATGTGCATGTAGCTACTAGCTCTACTATGTGTACAGAAATAACCAGATGACAGGCCTAGTACTCTCTCTGTCTCAACCCAAATTACCCACCTACTTTATGAAACTGTTCTCTATCAAAGTTTGATCGCATATTTGAATAGTTATATGAGAAATAATATTATCGTATTTAATATTGTGGAATTCGTCGTAACAAGTAGTTTATAGAAAGTAACTTTTTATTGGTTGTTATTATACGTAACTAAACAATTAACAGTGGAACATGTTTCTCTAACGGTATGCAATGATCGAGTTGTAATTCGGGCTGGTACGACAGAGGGAGTATGTCATCTGTGGTTCTACTGTTGGCGAGCGATGATGCATTAATTGTACCCAAGGAACCTGGTTTTTTCTCGGAGAGAAACTTTTTCTTTGAACATAACTAATGATCATAGTTAATCAAGCACGAGACAAGATGGTTCAACTAATTTCAGCATCACAACACTAGATGGCAGATGAAATTTTGTATAATAAATAAAGAGTACTACTTCCGTCCCAAGAAAGTTCTTATTTTTTTATCAACTTTTTTAAAGCATATTTCACCACTGATAACTTTAATTACATATATAAACGGAGTGTGAAAATTTGATATTTAGAAAAAATATATTGCATAAAATCTTACAATATCTTACATGATATTATTTTAACTATATATTACGTGAAATATATAGTCAAACATGCCTTGATAAAAATATGAAGGTTTCTCTAGGATGGAGGGAGTAGTAACTTATGTCTTATTTGAGTTTTAAGTCTCTTGACAGGTGACTTGTCGTTAACTTATGGACAAGTCCACTGTGTATTTTAACTTATACACTATATTTGCTAAATTCAAAGCTAAACTCTTAATTTCTTTAAAATCAATCATTCATAAATGCTAGGAACAATGTCAAGTGGCAATTATAATAACTGAAATTGACATCCAACCTAATTAGCGTCTAGCAATAACTAACATATTGAAAGGATATCCAAATTACATGTCAACCAAACTGCTCGTCTGTACTTTTACGGATTAGAGATCCAATAAAAACTGCATCATCACTCTCGCGGATATTAATTCGCTTCTCGCAAAAACCATGACCACTTGGCAGAGATAAGAGTATCACGCATCAATATTATTGCGCCAAACAAGAATCTTCTACAGCTGTAACACCACTTGATCCAACCATGATTTATAATGTTCAAACTGTAAATACCTTGAAAAATACATATCTGACATATCCAAATAAAATGGAAACCAGAATATAAACCACAAACAAAACTACAAACATACGACATTTACAACCCAATCGAGAACAAACCATCAACGCAAACAATTAAATCGATCAGGTCAAAACATTAATCAAAATAAATAGGTGTTTCCCTATTTATTGTTACCTCATGATAAAACTTAATTAATACATGTAAAAATTATTATATTATGTAAAACATAGTTTGAGTACTTTTAAGTATAAATATTATATATAACTGAAATATCAATGGTTAAATAATTTTTTAAAGCATAAAAATTTATACTATATGAATTTTTTTACTGGACACAATGAGTTCAATGAGATGGGAATTTTTTTAAAAAGAAAACTAGTTTTTTTGAAGGTGGAAGGCTGCGAGTGCAGATCTTTTGGGAGACCGAATTAAACATTAACTTTTAAAGTTAAATAAAGTATTTTTTAATGTTAAATATTATAGTTTTGTATATAATATTTCTCATAGTTTCAAATTCAAACATGAATTTTTACATATTTTAAATTATAAAATATAATACTCTCTCTGTACTAATTAAATTGGCATAATTTGACTTTTGAAAGTCAACTGAATCAATGTTCAAATACTAATATCATTATTCATGTGTGTACAAAATTCAGAAAAAGTATAATTTTAAAATATAGAATTTTTTTTACAACCCTACCTAGTTGACATAAGTTCCAATATAACCTTTTGATAATTGAACGTACAAATATAACCCTACATAGTTAATGTAAGTAGAATTTTACTCATAAAGCATATCAAGGCCAAGTTTGATTAAAAATGCAATTTTACCCCTTCAAAAAAATAAAAGAAAAAATATTTAAAAGTAAATTGACAATTATACCCCTAACTCTAAATGAAATTCTTCCCACCCATTTCTCTGTTCTCTTTTGTTGTTCCTACTGATCTGCACCATGTTGAAGATTAAACTTAATTTTGGGTTTACCCCAAATAACATTCTTAGTGGCCCATTATCTAGAAGAAAATCCAAAAAAAGTCTTAAGAAGTATAGAAGATTCTAGAGTAGGTTCTAGAATATCTCTAGAATGTGTAGATTAGGATAGAGTTCTAGAGAGTATTCTAGAGAGTTAATTGTAGCCATTAGATTAGAGTTGAGATGACAAGATCATAGCCATTGGTTGGGTTATGCTAATAGTATAAATAGGGGTGGTGTAGTAGAGTTTCAATCAAACCAAAAATAATATAAACCTTCTCCTTATACAAATAGCCTCTTCCAAAAAGTTCTTCCATTTTCCCCCAATTTTCTAAACCGTTCTTCTTTCATCTGAAGTTTCCTCCCAACAAAGTGATACCAGAGCCACAAGATCCTTTTGAAATGGTCAATAATGTCATTCCATTCCAAGTCCCAATGCTCACTAAGAGCAACTCTATTAATAGGAGTATAAGGATGACAGCTCTCCTTGGAGCACATGATGCATGTGAGATAGTTGAAAAAGGCTACACCGAGCCGGAGAATGAATGTGAGATCTCTCCAGCCCAACTAAGTAGTTTTAGAGATTCAAGAAAGAGAGACAAGAAAGCTCTCTGTCTAATCTATCAAGGGACAAACTTTTGAGAACATTTATGGAGCTAAGATGGTTAAGGAAGCATGGGAGAAGTTTCAAGTATCGCATAAGGGAGCCGATCAAGTTAATAAGGTACGTCTTCAAACTCTAAGAGAAGAATTGAGTCATTGCAGTTGAAAAGGGTGAACTAGTCTCGGGCTATTTTTAAGAGTTTTGACAGTTGCTAATAACCTCAAAAGAAATGGTTAGAAGTTGGAAGATGTTAGAATTATGGACAAAGTTCTTTGGTCTTTTGTCATGTTTACTTCTTACGAAAAGCCATTTATGATCTTAAGCATGTCCTTAGAGCTTGGTTTCAGCAGTTCATGTCTTATTTTCATGATCTCAGTTTACTCCGCAGTTCGCCTGACACCTTTTGTTTACACTTTATCGAGGATCAACCCCGCCATATCTGCTAGTTTATGTTGATGATATCATTCTAATGGGAAATGACTTTGTGATCATTCATTGGTTCATTAATCGTATCGATCATGATTTCTCCATCAAGGATTTGGGATCGTTACACTAATTTATTAGTCATGGGGTTTCTTCTATTTCAATTAATATAGCTACGGTTTCCATGACTTTGTACCATTGTCTTAGCTTCACACCACTTCTAGTGAGCAGTTTTTGAACCCCCACTCTTTATTACTCATTGGTAAGTTATTTGCAGTATCATACCATTACTCATCCAGATTTTACTTTTGCATTCAACTCGATCAATCATTTTTCTTGGATCCGCTTGATGATCATTTTGCAATGGTCACTCATATTTCTCGTTATGTTAGTGGTACTCTTTACTCTCGTCTCACTTTTCGGTGTGCCTACTCTTCTTATGTTTTGGGTTCTTATGATATTGATTGAACTCGGTGTCTAGAGACTCGTCGCTCGACTTATGGCTATGTTGTGTTTCTTGGTTGAAATTGGGTTTCTTTGACCTACGGTCTCTCACTACAGTTATGAGTCTGAGTATGGTGCTCTGGTCAATACTATTACTGAGGTTGTTTGACTGTCACACTTACTCAAGGATCTTCATTTTTCCCTTGCTAGCGTGTCTTGTCTTCTTTGGGAAACAACGAAGTTGTTTTTCTTGCTCAGAATCATGTTCCTCACAAGGGGTTAAATCACATTTACATTGACTATCATTTCATCTAGAATTTTAACTTTTAGCAATATACATGTTTGTCATGTCTCCACTTAACTTTATGTTTGACCCGCCCCTCCCAACTTTGCTAATAAATCACGGGAGATCTACTAAGCCGAGAGAGAGGGATCAAAGATAGATTTGTAATTTTTCTCCCGTTCATACTACTACACTACCAACAATGGTAAATAGTGGCAAGTACCGGGATCGTCCACAAAGATGTTAGGAATCTAATAATCAACTATACACAACTGTGATCGGGTTGTCAATCCAACCACGTATTAGAAATAAACAGTGTTGGTAAAACAGACATGTGGGATTTTTACTAACAACTACGAGCATGCAAATGATCAAAACAATTAACAGTATAAACTAACACTCAAGGAATATTTGTGTAACATGATTAATGTCATTTAGATCATCAATTTAATAACATACAAGAACTATACCCTATTGTAGTGTTTGTATCTCATAGTGCAGACAATGATCAAAACATCCCCCTATCTGTCACATAGGGGTGCGTGTATTACATCTTCCATCAGTCTCGCCTCCGCAACTAGGAGAGTGAAACAACGACAATGGCTCATTGTGCTGGTCTGATTCTCCTCAAAGGCAAAGAAAGTAGGCGTCTTATCGATGGCTCTAGGTTTACAAAGGTAACCCTAGATTGCTACTTTAGCTATCTCTACCCTCAACCCAACATAATAATACAAAAACACATAGAAATAGTTTGATCTATGAAATATCACAAAATGAACATCAAAACATGAATACAAATATTATCCTCAAGTGAGATCCCTACTCCCTAAGCATTGAACTCAAGTATCTCATTGGATTCAACACTTTTGGGAAAAATAAAAATAAAGAGAAGAAAGGAAAATAAGCTAAAGAGAGGGAAGAGTTTTTTCTCCCTCTAACCTACTCTACAAGATGAAAAAGTGGGCACACGGCCGTACTTAGCCAAATTTGGAGTGAAAAGAAGACAAAGGCATATGGGCGGCACGAGTTGGCACGACCAGTGCTGGGGCTTGACACGGCTCGTGCTGGAACCCATCATGAGCCGTGTTAAGTGCTACATGTCGTGCTAGGTGAGGCCCTCGTGCCAGCCTAGTGCGGTCCGTGCTCGCAGTGGCTGATCTGGTCAGCTGACTTGTTTGCTTTATTATGGGTGAACCGTTGATATGATTTGGGAGTTCTTGTAATCAATTTTATAGTGATTGAGAAGACAAATTCAATGATGCCACCCTCAAAGGCTGACTCTCCTTGGATATTTCCCAGAAATCCGTGTAACCTCATAAAAATAATCCCTCCATTTTTTCCTTGGCCTTCTTGAACTTCGAATCCCTCTTTCTTGGGCTCAATGCCATCTACCACCACACTTTGAAGTCCGTGGCATTCAATCTACTAGCATCCTTGCGAATGACTTTAGCTATCTTCTACCATCCTTGCGAATTACCTTCAAATATCTACTACCACCCTTGCGGATAACCTTCTACACACGGATAATAAAAAGTACTCACGAGCAATCTACTAATGAGATCAAAAAGGAAGATCTAGGTGCCCGTGAATACAAAGTGTCCATTAGTTTCAATTAAGTCTACAAAACTCGGGATATAGACAAGAAAATCAGTAATGATCGTCTAAACCCTTTGTCGTGTAAACCTAATAAAAACTAGGAATCCACCAAACAAAAGATGATAATAAATGTGTTAAATGCATTAGTTAAAGCATGCATAATGGTGCACATCAATGTTGCTGATATTTTCACCGAAGTGATAGCTTGCCCCTAGTTTGAGTTTGAATTATATTTTACTTTAGTTGAGTTAGAATAAGTTTCTATTAGGCTTTACTCTTTTTTTTATCTATATACTCTCTCTATCCCAAATAAAGGTCCCTATTTTTAAATTTTGTTTGGCTCAACCAAAGGTTTCAATTTTAACTATTTACTCATTTGGATTCAAATTTGTAGCTGAAATTTGACCGACTTTCGAATCATTAATTTGTTCTTCCACATCAGCAAGCATGAATGCTCGAACAAAAATGTAATAGAAACCTTTAATACCTTTAAGTGGAATAGAGGGAGTATAACATGACCCTAATCATTCAATGTTTCCACTTTACACCTATAAATATCAATACACAATAATCCGAACATTATAAATTTTACATTCTATCAAATAGCCACACCCAAATTAAAAACGTTTATTAATATATTCAATGCGTACAAACCTTAGTGCATACATGATACTATGGTTTGTTATACAACTTCATCACTGAAAATAGAAATTTAAGTACGGACGGAGGATCGATATACTATTCTAATGATTGATTTGGTCATTTCATAGTATCATAATGACCAACATCATGGAGAACTGGCTTGTTTATTCACACACTGCAAAGATGATGCCACATGGTTGGAGCTCTTATAATTCTTGTCCTAGAACCTTGAAGTTTAGTTTACGGCAGCTTGTAAGCTACAATAAGGAGAAGAAAAACAAAAAGGAGTTAAATATTATGTAAATAAAAATAGGTAATTTGTAAGGTACATTATGATGTATATTTTAAAATTGTTAGATTTTATAACTTTTAATTACCAGTAAAAATAATCAAACGTGAAACCGTCTAAATTTTTTACAAGAATCTTTTTGCAAAAATAAACATTAAACTTCATTTTCTCCAGAATTTTTTTTTAAATCACTTTCAAATCAAAATATTTAATAATTTCATAATGATTCCTTACTAGGTGATCAAACATTGTTTTAGTAAAGCGTAGAAAGGTAACTTACGGCCACATTTCTTGCCAACTGGTCTGTTCCTTATGTTGCACCTCTTGGGAATAGTAATTGCAACAGCTGCATTAATGCCAGCTTTTTTAGCCGTGGGTGACAGCAGAACAGCACACAAGCATCGTGGAGAAGCTCTCATCATGGCACTCACTCGGCCGCAGCAAGCTGGGGAGACTTTTGCTCGACCGTTGGACGCTGCCCCCAAACACGGGCTTAAGCTCATCGCCGCTCTCGGGATCGGAGTTTTCCCGCACTCTCCCGCCGCATTTGCCACCTCCAACGCCACCGAACACACCACCAAAGTCACCAGCGCCGCAGCAATGGTTTTCTTGGAAGCCATGAATGAAGTTGAGTTGAGTACTGCCAAATGGTACACCATTGTGGCGGTATTTATAGGGTGCGATTGGGCAAAAGCGGTGTGAAAGGGGAAGAAAAGTTATGGCTCTTTGACATGGTGGAGTGGTTGGAACTTGAAGGCGTGCAACCATGGCTCTCTCTTCCTTTACTTTCTCGGAGGTCATCATGTTGTTTATGATGAGTCATGGTTGCATGATCATTATTTTGTTACCGACTGAATTTCGAATGTATCCCAAAGCACATTAAATAAAGATTCTTTGTTTTTCCACTTAAATTACTTAAACAACATGGTTTTAACCCTGATGTTCACTTCCTTTAATTACAGAAAGAAATGACTTTGTTTATTTAAAACATTCTTCTTCCTGACGTCCTCCCTATAATCTCCTTTCACCAAACTTCCGTTCCCCAACAATCTTCTTTCACCATTGTGCTTAATTTTTGGTGTAAAATATAATTGTCTTTTATCATAGAAGTGCTATATATAGGGCAAATACAAAGACCAAAAGTCGATGGGAAAAGATAACTAAATAATCACATATGGAAAATGATTTTATTCTAAGCATATTTACCTAAATCTAATGGGAAAATAATACTACAGAATCTAATCAGAATATTTACAAAATATCCTCAATACTTTTCCTCAAATTGGAGCATGTAAGTCCAAATTAAATGCCCAACTTGCGAAGGAGTAATTGAAACTAATGACGTCCAAGAGTTTTAGTGAAGATATTTAGTGGTTCCATTGAGGTGCCGATATGATGTGTGATAACCTTAGCAAACTGAACAAGATCTCTAACACTAGTGTTGAGAAGGCCTATTAAAGGCAATTTTATTGGACCAAAAAAGACACTTTTCAAGTGTCTTCTCTGGTCTTGCCTTTGATCGATTTGATCAAAGGCGGTTCAAAAGCTGCCCATTATCTGGGTCCGAAATAGTTCCAAATTTGGAACCTATTTCCAGGGTCCCAAAAAAGGTTGCCGGAAACCTAGGTTTCCGTCAACAAGCAAACTAACCCAATTTGAAAAAAAAGAGAACATGATCTGACAAACAGATATAAACAAGAGAAATAGATCAAACATTGTTACACAGATCTAAGTAAAAAAGTCACATAATAGATCTTAACCAAAAATAATTTATACAGATCGATCCTTAAACATAGCTCGCGACGGAGGTGGAGGCGACGCTGCAACAGAGGCAATGCTACTGGCGGATGAGGGTAACACTATTGTTAGGGGAGAACGAAGCTAACGGCGGAGGGAAAAGGGCGATGCTACCAATGGAGGGAGACGGGTGACGCTACTGGCGCTACTTCTTAGTGGGGAGAGGGAGTGGCACGATGAAAGGAGGATGTCGCTGGCACTGGGTATGAGAGGAAGTGGGAGGGAGAACTGAGGTGGGAGTGGGAGAGAGAGTTGAGGCAGGAGTGCGGTGGGTGAGCGATGGAGAAGTTGATCGGGGGAGGAAGTGGATCGGGAGAGAGCAAGGCGGCAGTTTATCGGAGGAGGAAGTAGATTGGTTTAATTTGTGGGGAAGAAATTATGTGAAGGCAGGTGGCAGTTTATTCCTTAGCTAAAAAAATGAAGTGAAAGAAGAAAACCCCTAGCAGCTTCTTTATATACTTGACCAATAAAGACACCTAATTAAAGGCACGACAGATTTTTATGTCAGGATCCTAGCAACGAGAGGTGGCATGTCATCCTACATGGGAAGAAGTTCTACTTCGAAGAGGGTATTGATTGGCCCGTCCGAGCAGAATGTTCTGAGTTCCCATCTGTATTTCTAATCTTGGAGGATGTGGGTGGAGGTCTAGTAGGTAGAAGGTCACATGGCGATGGATTGTGGGTTTATGTGAGTGGTCAAATTGTGGGGGGTGATGTTTTCATGAAAAGGAAAAGATAGGTGCATCTTATGACCATAAATGTAATTATCGTTATACTTTTGTGTCCTCCCGTCTGTGCTATCTATTCGACATGTCTTGTTGATATTAATATATGTATTTGTGTTTACCTTGTTCCTTCTGTAATCTTGCCCTTTTCCCATTTTGTGAACTCGTTCAAAAATTGTTTTGGTTAAATTTAAATGAAACCAATCACTGGTTTGGTGAGAAAAATTGGTGCTAAAAAATAAAGTATGTGCTCTGTTTCATATAAGGCACCGATTTTTTGTACACAACACCAGAAATCAGACCGGTGCTTTTGATTTAGAAAAACTTATTCGCCTTTGCTCTCGGGTAGGGGAAATGATTTTTAAAAAAATAATTTGATGTAGCCAGAAGCCGCTGCTTTTTTGAAAATGGGCACCATTTTTGTGAAAACCAGCACCTGTTAATATTCCAATGTTGCATACTTAGAAAAATTTATTTGACCCTACTCTCGGGTTAGGAAAGCAGTATCCGAAAGTAATTCAACCCAACCATAAGCAATTTCTTTTCCAATGAAGAGTACCGCTAAATACTGGTGTTCTGTACTTAGGAATGTTTCTCTCTCTTTGCTCTCCAGTTGTAAAAAGCTCGGAAAAAATAAATCAAGGCAGCTTTACCAGCTGCTCTACCGCATCAATGGCACCGGTTATGCACCGGTATTTATACCGGTACTGTGTACTTTGAAAATATTTTGTTTGATTTCTCTCAGGTTCAAAATAAATCATAAAAAGTCGTCAGTACAGCCTAAAGCAGCTGCTTTCAGAAGTATTAGCACTGGTTTAGGAGCTTCATATATGTGCTAACTCTATTTTGTTATAATTAAATAAATAAATCGACAGGGGTTTCGTCGTATCATTCTACAAAACTATTTATCATTAATCCAATATTTTTGAAAATGTTAGACTACATTTTTTCTTTAAAATTTAATTTATGGTGATAAAGATAAATGATTTTCAGTTAATAATTCCAAACCCCTTTTCACAATTTATTCTAGGATGGGTACTGCTGCTTTTAAATTTAAACTATAAAAATTCTATTATTTAGAATTAATTTATTAGGATATAATAACAACAATGAATAGTTTCAAATCAATGGTTAAGGTGAAATTTAGTTTTGGGCAACACTACAATTTCGGAAAATGTTGCACTTGTTTTCTATGATTAATTTTCAAAATGTTCCATTTACCCAATCAATTCATAATCACGAAGTTATGATCATACAATACTCATTTGCCATATTGAATCGCTAATTTTGAGTTTTGCCAATTCCATGATTCTTGGATGGAGCTAAGTGAAAAACACAAAAACATCACTTGGAGGTCAAAATTCAATTGTGATCGGATGAAATCATACATTATGGGACCCTAATGTCAAATTCACAACCGAATCAAAAAAAATGTTGCATATTTAGCAGAAAAAAGTCACCAGCAAAACTTGTCGTTTGGACTTCCTAACTTCTAAGTAATCTATAGTAAGATGCTTTGGGGCATGTACTAGTGCTTTATCAAATTCTATCAAAACATGAAATTCTATTTTAAACCCTATAATAACCCAAGAATATACAGTATGAAGTAATTTTGTTTAAGAAAAGAATGTGTAGTTTAGTTTTGGGCAACAGTGTTATTTTTACAAAGTTTTTATCTAAGATTTTTTTGGTATTCATCGAACACAAAATCGAAACACAAGCTCTATTGAATGTTGAATTGAACATTTGTCTGTCCAATTGCATGTAAAAAACAATGGAGAAAACTTTCCCCCTAAAGAGGGACTTAAATTAAATATTACAAAATAATAGAAATGAAAGTCGGAACTGGTTTATTGTGGGGAAGTACCGGTGCTAAGTATGTTTGGGTCCCGAAATCCAAAAATTTAGGTCAATTCCTGGGAGGGAAATTTAAATTTTCTTTACCTTCATTTTGGAACCTATTTTTTTAAATACATATTGGTTTCATAATGTACCAATCTATCCGATCGGACTTTCGTTTGCACCTCCGAATGAAATTTTTGCCTTTTGTGCTTAGGTCCCTCCAAGAATCTTGGAATTGTCGGAACATAAATTGGCGATTACATATTGAAATTCAGTAATGTGTCATCACAATTATGCGATTTGGACATGATTGGATGAATGTAACATCCTCAAAATTGATAATAGAAAAGTTGTACAACATTTTTGGGAAATTCCAATGTTGCTCAAAAGTGGATGAACACCTTATCTATAGTTTCAAAATACTTGAATTTTGTTATTATAGCCTAAATAAAGAAATTTTAGACATTAGAATTTTTGATAGCATAAATTATAAAGCGGTGGTACTTGTTCTGGAGTAAATTATGGAAAATAGTTTTGATTTAATAAATGGAAATCATATTTTCTTACCACTATAAATTCAATATAAAAACTTGATAAAGGTAGATCCATGTGATAATAATAATATTATGTCCGCAAAATAACATATATATTTTTTTAAACGTCTTATAAAATTAAAAAGTGAAAAACATAGTTTATGAATTTTTCATAGAAAATCATGAATAATATCTAGTGAACATCTCTTCATCCAATATCCGTGCATCTTCTAAGCTGGTCCCACATCGCTCTTCCCAATGCATGGGTCTGGAAATGAAGGGAAAGGTCCAACTGTTTTTATTGTATCCGGGAACTGATATAAAAAACACTTACCCATGTGATCCTGAGTCAATTTGTAGAAAGAATCTACTATAATCTTACCCAATGATGGCTCGTATATGCAGTGTGGATAGTGGGGGGACAATGGCTTTTTTGCACAGTTAAGAGATGAGGCTACAGAAACAGTAACAACCTTTGTTTTCAGCACCACGTCTCAAGATGAGCACCATTTGATAACCCACATTCTCATTTTCTTCTTAATTGCATATAGATGTGTAAGCCTCATACTGTGAACCTCAGTGTTCACTGTAACCGGGTCAATTCTAGATGCTACAAAGTGGTACCATTCATTCATCTTGGGCATGAGGTGCTTCTTCGGAATCTTAGACCAACCTGGTTTGATAAGAGAATCGACATCGGTTCCCGCCCTAGTAACTGTTCTAACAATCTCCTTCGCAGTGACATGATCAATATCAATTCCATTAACGGTATCATAGTGGATTGCAAGATATTCATCCTCGTCGGATGGAACATTTGGTAACCCATACAATTCGTTTATGGATTCCACTGTCAGTTGCACCATTTTTCCTTTATAGAACGCCTCGTCCCACCTCGGACCACAACTCAAATTAGCATAGAACTCATTTACTATGCTAAGGTTAAACATTGCAGGCATGCCACACAATTTCTCCCATCCAAGTGCCCGGATAGATTCTTCAAAAGGGGGAGATGCTTCCTCTCTTCGGGAAATGTTGCCTTTTTTGTAAGTTTGTTTGATTAGCCTTGTATGATTTAACACGAACCTCTACATTTGTGTTTAATATTGCATGGCATCTCCAGAGAGGAAGGAGATGCATTGCATGACCTCATCAATGGAATTTTGGGTGCCATATCCTACAAATTCCACTTAAGCATTTTAACAAACAGCTTCCACACATTATAAAAAAACCTAAACAAAATTAGTGTCCATGTACATTTATTAACAAACGCTCGAAGGAAATCACTAAAAGCCTGGGTATAGAGATATGTAACTAATGAACATTAACAATATGTACATAACTTCAAGATTGAGCAAAGTTCCTATTGTATGGCAAAGTTTACCAAAATTAAAGCAATAGCATTGGATTCATGATAAATAATCTTGTAGAATCATGAACAAACTTTGTGAGTAAACATACCTTATTCCATTACAAACCTTGGGTGGATCAACCGATAGCGATTATAAGGTAGATTTCATCTCCAAATTTCTGATTTGGAATATGAAAGGAAAACGGATCTGTCAATTTTTTAATAATAACAAAAGTTAGCACTGGTTCAAACGTTAAAAATTGGTGCCAATGTAGGATAAAACAGTTGCTTAAAATCAATTTTTTGATTTGTTTTCCAACCCAAGGGCAAAGGGCCAAAAACTATTATATGTACACAGCACCAGTACCAATACTGGTGCCTTAAATGAGAAATACCGATGCCTAATTAGGATAATCATTTTAAGTCTGCTTTAAATCATTTTTTTTGAGATTTTTCCAACTCGAGAGCAAAGTGAATTTTTTTAATTTGCATCAGTTTTTCAAAGTGTAACCCAGATTTTTAGAAAACTGGGGCTAAAATTGCACCGGTTTTCTGAAAACTGGTACTACATTAGCAAAAACCGGTGCCCCAAATAAGTTAGCACCGGTTTTTTTTCCAAAATTAGCCACAGTTATTTTAAAACCCGTGTTAATTATTTAAAAAAACCGGTGCTAATTCAACACCAATTTTCAAAAAAACTGGTGCTAATTAAAAAACCGGTGCAAAAAACTTTTAAATTCAATCTTCCCGCCAAAAAATTCAAAAAATATGCCAAAACTTAGCACTCTTTTTCTAAAAATTGGTGCTAATTAAAACAATTGTTGCTAAGAAAATATAAATTTCAAACTTCCCGCCTAAAATTTTAAAAAATTCCAAAATTTAGAAATTCAATATTCCCGCAAAGCAATTTCAAAAATATTCGCCAAATATTTTAAAAAATTTAACAAAAATGACATGAAATGGGCGCAGATGCTCGAAGCCTCTCTTAGCAAAAATATATTTTTTCTTAACTTTCAAAATGGTTCACTACTTTTGTTGACTTTAACTAATAGCTTAGTTAATTTAAATTAATGAACTGTCAACCTTTACTGACCTAATATATAAAAATAAGAATAAAAATGTTTGTCGTTAACTAATTAACTTCCAAATATTAAATGATTTAGAATATATAAATACAAATAAAAATGTTTGACTCCAAACTAATTAATGTCCAACGCTTAATTGATTTAGTATATATAAATGTAAATAAAAATGTTTGACTTTAACTAATTAACTGTTAACCATGAAGTTTTAAAAATATTTAGCACCAATTTTCTAAAAAGCTGTGCCAAAATCGATTTTAAATGTTTGAAAAATTCAATCTTTTCGGCAAAATTTCAAAATATTTTTGGTAATTTTTTAAATAATTTTTTGAATAATAAGAATATAAATGTTTGAATAACAAAAATCATATATTTTGGAGCAATTAATAATGGGGAAACACAATTTTGGGCCACAGTGTAATTTTCAAAAATTGTGTACAACCAATCAATGTTGACTTTGGAGGTCCTTCCATTCACCCATACATACCCAAATCGCAATGTTGCAATCGTATATTATTCGATTGAATTTTTGTGTCGTCAATTTCGTGATTCGACAATTCCAAATTTCTTGGAGAGACCTAAGTGCAAAAGGTAAAAACATTACTCGTAACTCCAAAATGAAATCCGCTCGAACGTG
>JAULKK010000009.1:6842884-6853233 GCA_032355705.1 Rubia peregrina
AGCATGGGTCTCATGAAGGCTTTAAACGGGTCCGATAAGCTTCCAGCGACATGGGATGAGACAAAAAAGGATAAGGTGTTAGAAAGAGCTTTCAACATTTTGATTCTTAGTTTTGGTGACAAGGTGTTGTCGGAAGTGATACAGTGTACATCGGTGGCTGAGATATGGTTGAAATTATAGTCACTTTACATGACGAAGACACTGTCTAGCCAGTTGTTTCTCAAGGCTCAATTTTTTACATTCAAGATGAAGGAAGGAAAGGATTTGATTGAGCATCTTGACGAGTTCAACAAGTTGATTGTCGATTTGGAGAATATTGATGTGAAGTATGGCGATGAAGATCAAGGATTGGTTTTGCTTTATTTATTGCCAAGGTCGAACGAGCACATGGTTGACATCTTTCAACATGGTAGAGAGGAGATTACTCTCAAAGAAGTTGTTGGGACATTGAAGTCAAAGGAACACAAACAACGGATAGAAATGGAAGGTACTAGCGGAGATAGCTTGGTGATGCACCCAAGGAGGTTGGACAAGAAGGATTTCAAAGGCAAGAAAATGTCACAATCAAAGTCTCGAAACTCGAAGAAATTCATCATCAAGTGTTACAAGGGCTATAAAGAAGGACACATGGAGAAGAATTATCCAAATCGAGGAGATGGAGCGACCAAAAGATGAGATGAAGAGGCGGAAATTGTTCAAGAAGTTATTGATGGTTACGAGATCTCCGAGGTTCTCGTTGTCTTCACCACTCAATCAGACAAACGTTGGGTCATGGAATCCGGATGCTCATTCCATACGACATCGAATGAAAGTTGGTTTGAGAGTACAAGAAAGCCGACATGGGCGAAGTGTTTCTCGGGAACAATAAGCCATGTAAGGTGGCCGGTATTGTTATGGTGCAGACTAAGATGCATGATGGGATCAAGCATATTTTAACTGAGGTACGACATGTCCCGCAACTACAGAGGAACCTTACTTCACTTTGAACTTTACACCAACTTGGGTTTTGTTGGGAAGGTGAAAAGAATGCCTTGAAGGTCACTAAGGGGTAACTAGTTTTCACGAGGGGGTGTTAGAGAGTATGGTATCTATTTCCTTCAAGGTAGTACCTTGATTGATGATGTAGCGGCGGTTGTAGAATTGCAAGAGACATATTTGGCAAGCCTATGGTACAAGAGGTTGGCCATATGAGTGATAGAGGTTTGAAAGAGTTGAGAAAGAAAGGTTTATGTGGGGATGATAAACTTGATGACTTAGAATTTTGCAGAAATTGTATATACTACAAAGCCACAAGAGTGAAGTTTCCACAATTAGTGGAGGTGAAGAGGGACATGTTGAGCTATATGCACTCGGACTTGTGGGGGCCATCGAGGGTGCCAACTCTAGGTGGAGATAGGTATTTCATTATTTTGATTGATGATTGTTCTCTTAAGGTTTGGGTGTACATCTTGAAATCCAAGGATGTGCCTTTTGGCAAGTTCAAGGATTGGAAGAAGATGGTTGAAGTCCAAACGAGGAGGAAGATCAAGAAGCTTCAGACAGACAATGGTTTGGATTTCTTGAGTGATGAGTTCAACCGGTATGTCAAGGAAGAATGTATGGTTAGGCATAAAAGCGTACGAGGTATCCAACAAAAAAATGTACTTGCGGAACAGATGAAACACGCTACTTGAGAGGGTGAGATGCTTGTAATTTGAGCCCGGTTTGCCGAAAAGGTTTTGGGGAGAAGTATTGAACATGACGGCTTACTCAATCAACCGATGTTCTTTGACGGCTTTAAATTGCAAGACACCGGAAGAAGTGTGAAATGGTTTCCCACCGAAACACAAAAATTTGAAGGTATTTGGTTGTGAGGCTTACATGCACCAAAGAGATGACAAGCTAGATCCGAGAGAAAAGAAGTGTATGTTTGTTGGTTATCCCGAGGTGTGAAAGGTTGGAAGCTTTGGTACAAAGAGGGTGAAGCGTCCAAATGTATCACTAGTCGGGATGGTGTCTTCAGAGAATCCGAGTACTACATGGCCATGGCTACTCAAAAGGAGAAAGATAGCATGGAGGTTGCTAAAGAAAGAGCTAGCTATATGGGAAATGTAGCGATAAAAGGGAGGATAAAGATAATGCAAGTGATGAGGGTCACTTGGAAAAAATTGAGGAGTTAGGTGGAGAAAGTTATGATGAGAGTCTAGACTCGTACCAATTGGCAAGGGACGAGCCCCCGAGAGGTATGGTTACACCAATTTAGTTGCTTTTGCATTGGTTACCGCAGAAGAGCTGGAAGACTTGGAACCGAAGTTATACTGGGAAGTGGTGATGAGAAAATACAAAGAGCTACGGAAGTGTGCAATGGAAGAGGAAATGGCATCACTTGAGAAGAACATGACTTGGGTACTGGTGGACAAGCCTAAACATCAACAGGTGGTTGGTTGTAAATGTGTGCTCAAAGGAAAAAAGGCATTGTTGGGTTTGAGAAGCCAAGGTGTAAGGCGAGATTGGTGTCTAAGGGTTTCACACAAAGAAGAGGGGTTGACTTCAATGAGATCTACTCTCCCGTGGTGAAGCACCCATTCATTCGGGTTTTTCTTGCTTAGGTAAATCAATATAATTTAGAGCTTGAGAAAATAGATATGAAGATGGCTTTTCGTTATGGGAATCTTGAGGAGTGGATTTACATGGCTCAAACAGAAGGGTTCATCAAGGTTGGAGATGAGAAAAAAAAAAGTATGTGTTCTTAGAAAATCTCTCTATGGTTAAAAAGCAATCCCCTAGACCGTGGTACTTGAGGTTGGATGAGTTCATGGTGCGAAATGGATACTCACGGAGTGACTTTGATAGTTGTGTTTAGTCAAACGGGTTGATGGTAGTGGAATATTCTTGTTGCTATATGTTGATGAAATGTTGATAGAGTCAAAGAACAAGAACGAAGTCCACAACTTGACATGGCTTTTGGGAAGTGCGTTCGAAATGAAAGACATGAGACCGACCAAGAAGATTTTCGGGATGGAAATCACAAGGGATAGGAGATGCGGTGAATTATTTGTGTCTCAATGTGATTATCTTCGAAAGGTGGTGACTAAGTTCGGGATGTCGGAGGCAAAGGCGGTTCAAACACCTTTGGAGGCTCATTTCAAAATCTCCACAAAGATGTCTCCAAAGACCAAGGAGGGTCAAGCAAGCATGAAGCAGACTCATTTTACAAGTTTCGTTGGAAGTCTCATGTATGTCATGGTGTGCACACAATCGAATTTAGCATATGCAGCTAGCCTTGTGAGATGGTTTATGGCCAACCTGGGTAGAGAACGTTGGGAGGAAATGAGTGGGTTCTTCGGTTTGTGAAGGGAACTTCAAATGTTGGTTTACACTACAAACGGGTGAATGAAGGTGAGGCTAAGTTGAGAGGATAAGTTGATGTAGACTTTGCAGGTGACTTTGATAAGAGGCGGTTGTTGACAGGGTATGTTTTCACCTTATTTGGTTGTGTGGTGAGTTTGAAGGCGCAATTACAAGTGGTGGTTGCACTTTCAACGATGGAGAACAAGTACATCGCTCTCACGAAAAGTGGGAAGAAATCTCTTTGGTTAAAGGGGCCGATCGGTGAGCTCGAGATTGCGCAAAATAAGGTGGAGGTTTTTTGTGGAAAAATGCGATACACTTGACCAAGAACCAAATGTATCATGAGAGAACGAGGCATATCGACATAAATCTACACTTCATTTGAGATGTGGTTGCCGAGAGATTATTCCCACTTTTGTCAATCTTTTTTTTATATTTCTTGTCGATTATTCTTGTAGAGATTATTCCCACTTTTGTAAAGAATAATCGACAAGAAATGAAAAAAAGAAGATGTGGTTGCCGAGAGATTATTACCAAACTTGTAGCGCAAAAGTGGGAAGATTTTTTTTTTATATTTCTTGTCGTTTATTCTTGGATTTCTTCTACAAAACCAAATATCGAGCCATTTCGATCCCCATTCGTGCACCTGTGCGCTACAAGTTTGGTAATGGATGAAGAAGTTTAGGAAGAAAACTCTTCCTCACTTTTGCTCCTAATCGTTTTGATTAATTGTTTCATTGAGTAACCATATTATTTTTTCTTCATTTTTTGGTTTTCTCAGTGCGAAGATCTATGTTCCGTCATATTAGAAGAAAACAATTAATTTATATAGAGCTTTAATAGAGAATCATGAGTGTTTTTTTATAATAGGTGCTTCAAAAACCTTTTCACAAGTAGCAAACATGTTTTATACAACCTTGTCGGCCGTATGCATGTTGAAAACTAATTAAACTTGATTTTTTGGGTAATGCCAAAGAGTACGTATCTTGAAAGACAGTTTTTCCATAAGTTATGGAAATACCAAACTTTAAACAATAAATTAGTAAAAATCAAGATAAAATTTTTGGGCTGCATTCATCGAGTCATAAACATATAACTACCGCATGTTGCATAATAAAATTTTAATATTGCAACTAAAACCTTTTTCCTTTCTATAATTCTAATTCAACCCCGTCTTTTCATATGCCTATGGAAAAATGGTCTTTCCTAAGATTTTAACAACACCAAATGTCTTCTTTGTAATCTCATTATTTAGAAGAAATCCAAAGAAGTCTTAGAAGTGAAGAAAATTCTAGATTAACTTCTAAATCTCTCTAGAAGTTGTGAGGAATATTCTAGAGAGCGAATTGTATCCACTAAATCAAAGTTGTATTGGCAAGAACTTAGTCATTGATTGGGTGATGACAATAGTATAAATAGTGGTGATGTTGTACAGTTTGAATCAAGCCAATGACATAATTATTTTCCTTATACAAATAGCCTAATCCTCCAAGTTCTTCCTTTTCATCCTAACTTTCTAAAGCCTCCTTGAACCATTCAAAGTTTCCTTCCAACAAAGTGGTATCAAAGTTACAAGATCCTTTTTCATTGACGAATAATGCTATTTCCTTCTAAGTCTCGATGCTCACAACTATGACAATTAGATTCTAAGAATGATGGATCTCCTTGGAGCAAACAAGGCA
Organism: Rubia peregrina; assembly: GCA_032355705.1. Taxonomy (NCBI): domain Eukaryota; kingdom Viridiplantae; phylum Streptophyta; class Magnoliopsida; order Gentianales; family Rubiaceae; genus Rubia; species Rubia peregrina. The sequence goes on from JAULKK010000009.1 coordinate 6,847,897, forward strand.
TGAGGGATAGTTGAGAAAGGCCACACCAAGCTGGATAATGAAGGTGAGCTCTCTCAAACTCAATTAAATAGTTTGAGAGGCTCATGAAAGAGAGAAAAGAAGACTCCCTGTCTAATCCATCAAGGGATAGATGGAGACACTATTGAGAAGGTTTCCAGAGCAAAGACGACCAAGGAGGCATAGGAGAAGTTTTCAAGTTTCGCACAAGGGAGCCAATCAACTTAAGAAGGTATGTCTTCAAACTCTATGAGAGTTTGATTCGTTGCATGTGAAGAAGGGTGAACTAATCTCTGATTATTTTTCAAGAGATTTGACGGTTGCTAATTACCTCAAAAGAAATGGTGAAAAATTGGAAGATGTTGAATTATGGAGAAAGTTCTTCGGTCTTTAGATCCAAAGTTCAAGAACATTATTCTTATCATTGAAGAGACAGAAGACTTGAAGTCCATAGCAATAGATCGACTTCTCGGCTCATTAAAAGCCTATGAAGAAAATAAAAAGAACAAGGAGGAAGTCATAGAGCATGAATTCGAGATGCATGCTCAACCAATAAAAGGAGAAGATGGTGGGAGCCAACAAAAAGACGGTTGTGGTCAATTGCAAGATCGTGGCCATAGACATGGATATGGGCAAGGTTGGAGGTCCAATAATAATCACTGAGGAGAAGACTCGCCTTGAGGTCATGGTAGAGGGAGATCGAAGCTCAGGTATTACAAATGACGAATCAAGTGCTACACTTGTGAGAAGTTTGGACACTATACCTCAAAATTTAGAGTGGCGAAAAATAAGAGAGTTGAGGAGAAGACCAACTATGTTGAAGAAGATGATGTTCTACTTTTTTTTCCTCAAAATAAATAAAGTAAAGTAGGAAATAATAAATAGTGGTACCTTAATAGTGGTGCAAGAAACCACATGTGTGATGAAAGAATCTTGTTCGTTGAGCTTAATGAAACGGTGAAGGGAAATGTGGGCTTGGGAGACAACATTGAATTAAAGGTGAAAGGAAAAGGTAACTTTCTTATTGAAGAATAGAGATTATCAATTCATTTTTTATGTCTACTATGTGCCGAGTATGGTGAGCAACGTCTTGGTCAACTCGTTGAGAAACATTGTGGCATTCGACTGAAGGATAATATCTTCTCTTCCAAAGACCTATGGGGAAACCCCATAGCCAAGGTTTCGATGACAATAAATAGAATGTTCATACTCAACATTTAAAATGGAGTGGCATGATGTCTTAAGATGTGATTCAAAGATACGTCTTGGTTGTGGCATCTCTGATATGAACATCTCAGTTTTGGAGGATTGGAGTTGCTATCCAAGAAGGGTATGGTGAGAGGTCTATCAAGCAAGGATGGAGCAACTAAGGGATGATGTATCAGATGGATGTGAAGTTCACCTTCCTAAATGAAGTTCTTAAAGAAGAAGTTTACATTCAACAACCTCAATGATATGTAGTCGGGGGAAAGAAGATAAGGTCCCGAAGCTGAAAAAGGCTTTATACGGGTTGAAGCATGTCCCAAGATCTTGGAATACACAAATTGAAAAGTACTTCATGAAAAAGAATTTCATCAAGTGTCTATATGAGCATGCACTCTATATCAAAATCTAAAATGGCAAGAGATTGATTGAATGCCTGTATGTGGATGGCTTGATCTTCATTAGAAACAATCCACACATGTTTCAAGAGTTTAAGAAAGAGATGAAAAAGAGTTTGAAATTATGGATATTGGGTTCATGTCTTACTACCTCAGCATTGAAATAAGGCAAAATGGAGAAGGTATATTTATCTCCCAGGAAGGATATGCTAAGGAGTTTCTTAAGAAGTTTAAAATGGAGGATTCTAATCCACTTAGTACGCCCATCGAATGTGGAGCCAAGCTGGCTACATGTAGGGAAAGAGGAAAGGTGGATTTGACAATCTTTAAGAGTTTGGTTGGAAGCTTGCCCTACTTAACATGCACAAGGCCAGACATTTTGTATGTGGCTGGAGTTGTTAGTCACTGTATGGAGTGTCAAACAACAATTCCTATAAAGGAAGAAAACATAATACTTCAGTATATTAAACTGATAGTGAATGGAGGGGGAGATAAGTATGATTACAAAAGTACATCTGGTTTCTTGTTCTACATGGGAGATGCAACTTTCACATGGATGTCCAAGAAGTAGCCAATTGTCACTCGTTCCTCATGTGAAGTAGAATATGTAGCTGCTAATTCATGTGTGTGTCTGAAAATTTGTTTGAAAATATTTTTAAGGAGTTAAAGCTACCGCAAGAGGAGCTAACAAAGATCTTGGTAGACAACGAATGTGCAATAAACTTGAGCAAGAATCCAGTTTTTCATGATCGAAGTAAAGACATTGACATATGCGGTATCATTATATTAGAGAGTGCATTTCTAGAAGAGATGTACAAGTTGAATATGTGAAGACAGACGATCAGTTGGCGGATATCTTTCACCAAACCTCTCAACCACGATAATTTAATCAGGATGAAGAGTTTTCTTGGAGTGAAAAAATCAAGATTAGGGGGGGTTGTTGAACATTAAACTTGATTTTGGGTTATCCCAAAAGGTTTTTTAGTAGCTCATTATCTAGAAGAAGTCCAAACAAGTCTTACAAGTAAGGAAAATGTTATTTTATCTTCTAAATCTCTTTAGAATATGTAAATTAATATAGAGTTGTGAATAATATTCTAAAGAGTTAATTGTAGTCATTAGATTAGAGTTGTGTTGTGTTGTCAAGATCTTAGCCATTAGTTGGGTGATGACACTAGTATAAATAGTGGTGATGTAGTAGATTTTGAATGAAGGAAAAAATCATATAAGCCTTATACAAATAGCCTACTCTTCCAAGTTCTTTCTTTTCACCCAAACTTTCTAAACTCTTCTTAAATCATTCAAAGTTTCTTACCAACAATGTATCTCTTAAATATATATCCCATACGTTGAATTGTGCAATTTTTTAATCACCAAAACTAGCTCTTGTCAATAATAATTAAACTTATAAATTACATGAGCGGCATGGTGGATAGAGAAGAAAATTCAATGAATTTGGTGGTTTTATATCGATGGATATTATAATCCAAATATACAAGGGTACGTACTATGAGAAATACACAAAAATGAATCCCTAGACTAACCTAATGTCCGTGATTTACTCAAACATAATTGGTCTGTCACACGAAATAGAGAATAAAGCAGTGTATGTCATGCCAACTTGCTGAAGAATGTTTATGACATACTTGGTTTGCCCCATGAAGAGACTGGTAGGATTGTAGAGAACCTCTGAAGCAAGAAAGTAATGCAATGGACCAATATCTATGATGGAGAACTTATGATGAGCACAAGAGATAAAAAAAATGCGGAGGAGTTTAAATTTGAAAACCTTGGGAACTCGAGAATAACTAAAAAGAGAAGTTACCACACCAGTACAAGTAAAACTTCACTTGAGCGAAAAAGTGTTAAAGCTTTGAAACTAAGCACGAGGAGTCTGCTTGAGGTTGTATATGGTCTTCTGAAACCAACATACATGAAAGGGCAAAGTAGATCCCCATAACCTGAATTTATTTTCTTAGACTATATATGGGACCCTTATCCTCATTTTGTGGTAGTTTGAATTTTGAGAGGATAAACCCTTGTTTTCTTCATTTTTATTGTTTCATTTCCATTTTTATTCCCATGATTATGTGTATGAACATAGGTCCTTGTTGTAATATTTCAGTCCACACTTGGGAACAATTGATTAGCGATTCCGACTTAATAAACCTAATATTTGTATTGGGAGATTTATTAAGTACTCTACTTTTCATATGGATTATCTACATGAAATATTTGTATTTATTATATACTTAATGCATGAATGACCTAGGTGCATGCAAAATTCTCCATAAGGATTACAATAAAAAAATTCCTTCCTAAAAAATACAAACTATTCCCTATGGAAAAATCACAAATCACAAACCCATTACATCAAAACTACTTAAGTCTCTAGCTATATGCTAGCAAGGTCTTAAAAAAGCCCCAAGTGGAATAGAATGATAGCTAATTCATATGTTTCAATTTTCTTTATATATTGCCCTCGGTGATGGGGCACCCCCCTAACATAGTAGGTAAAGTGTGCCCAGAGAGAACGGTGATATCACTTTGCTTACACGCCAAACCTACTGTCACATAGAAAAAGTGAAGGATTTGAAAATACGCCCACCGCTTATGCATTTTCTTCTCTCGACTACAGGTCGAAGAAGTCTTAGGAGCTAGTCCCACATTAGTTCTTCCCCGCACCCATACTAACGGACCTCCGAGATGATGTCACGACAACACCATTAATTTGTAAATGCAACCACTATCATTAATTTGTAAATGAAACCACACAACTGAATTTTTACAGGTATAATTCAAGACAATAATTAGATTAATAAATATGACCACCCTATAATAACATAAACAAGAAACCTGATCACTATTTACCCGATAACACTACATCATAATCTTAAAAAGACTTGGAAAAAAACCCACTTCTGGTACTTATATAACGGGTGCTAAATAATAAGAAATGTAGAGTGATCACAAAATGCCTCATTATAACTCTATTACAACTACATTCATCCAGATAATTCCACGATCTGCATTGCAATCAACTACTTCAATTTCACACATAGGAATTTCTGAAAACCTTTTAAAGCCGTATTAACCATTTATCTTTTGATATATTTTCACTGAATCATCCGCTCTTATGAGGGATAGACTTCCTATCAAAATATCGATTTCACTGTCACTTTCTTGTATTGTTTCTTTACAATCTCAAATTCTTATGCTCAACTACTGCATAATCAAGCATAATATTCTGAATCCTATATCCCATAGCATGTGATATTTAAGATACTATCAACCTATTTTCATGTTGTATCACATATAAATTTGATCACATGTTATGCATTTGTTAGTACCTTAAATATCACATATTATGGGATATAGGATTTGATCATATAGAGATGTTAATGATCAACATATAGATTTGATCCTAGACTCTAATTCACATAAGCAACTATCAACTTATTTTCATGTTGTATCACATAGTATATAGATGTTAATTCCTTGAGAACTCTCATTGTCTATCATAGAGCTGGTTTGGCCCCATCCTTAGCATCTCACTTCCTCTGTAACTTTCTATGGGCGCACTTCTCAACTAACCACCCCGTAGCTCACTCCCGGGGATAATCGCCCCCCCCCCGCGCTTAAAAGAACCATGGCTTGTGTAGGTCACATCAATTAGATGCGCGAGTAAACCCAATCATAGAACCGATACCTCCACTATGAGCACCCATCCTAGAACTCA
>JAULKK010000009.1:6857608-6874825 GCA_032355705.1 Rubia peregrina
GCATGTTTGTCCTAACTGAAAGCTAGCAGTGGATGAAGCAATGCAACAAGTCCAATTTGGCCAAATTGAAGGTTGGCGCTGCAGAGAGATGTTCTTCCAAAAATGACTCTTGAATCGCCATACCATCTTTGGGTTTGATCAGTTGATTTAAATGGTTTACCACGTGATTTCCTGCACCTTTCTTGTCTTTTACCTCCCAATCAAATTCTTGAAACAATAAAAATTCAAAATTGAGAACGAGGTTCCTCTTCACACAACGAATCAAAACTTTCTCTAAACAATTTAGACACTCGTCGTATAAATCGCCATAGACGCTAAAGTCATCCATGAATATCTCAATGCTCTTCTAGATAAAATCAAAGAAAATACTCATCAGATAACGTTGAAAGGTGCATGGAGAATTGTAAAAAACAAAGGGCATTCTTTGATAAGCGTAAGTACCAAAGTGGTATGTAAAAGTGGTCTTCTTTAGGTCCCCAGGATTAACACAAATCTGAAAGTAACCGCTATACCCATTCGATAAGCAGAAAAAATGGTTACTTGCAAATCTTTCCTACATTTGATCGATGAAAGGTAGTGAAAAGTGATCCTTGTGAGTTGCAGCATTCAACTTTCGATAATCAATGCACATTATCCATCCATTTCCTAGGTGTGTAGGAACCAACTCATTCTTGCCATTTTCTTACCACTTGAAAACCCCGACTTCTTAGGTACGACGTGAACGAGACTCACCCTTTTGCTGTCCAAAAAAGGTAGATAATTCCAAGATAAAGTAATTTAAAATATGATGTATACAGATGTCTGGACAATTCCTTTTGGGTTGAGTTTCCGCTGAACACCGCCAATGGGTTTCACATCATCCTCCATCAAAATATGATGTATACAAATGTCTGGACAAATCCTCGTTATGTCTACTAAGGTCCAGCCAATTGCCTTTTTTGTATTTCTTTAGCAAGATGATCAATTTCTCTTCTTGGGATTTGGTCAACTCTGTACTCATTATTACCAGAAGAATATCACCATCCCCAAGATAAACATACTTAAAGTTGGCATGCACTGGCTTTAACTCCAAAATTGAGAGCTTCACATATGATGGAAGTGGTCAGGCTGATTGCCCTTGTTTGGCCAAACTGAGCTAAGGTGGCTCCTGTTTGGCCAAACTGGGGGGTTCAAATGGGCTGTTTGGCCAAACAAAGATCTATAAGTTCAACTTGTGGAAGTAGCTTGACTGATTGCTTCTATTTGGCCAAATAGAGCCTAAATGGCTCATGTTTAGCCAAATGAAGCCCTGAATGGCCATCTTGTGGAAGTAGCTCCTCTAATTGCGCCTGTTTGGCTAAACAGAGCCCGAATGGCTCCTGTTTGGCCAAACTAAGGGTGGTTTCAGTGCTAGATAATTCTTCTAAAGAGTATATTGCGCATACTAATTCCCAAATTTCTCCATCACTTAACCCTTGAACATTTATCTTGCAAAATTTTAGTCTTAAGAATTTTTTGGACGAGAGGGTTAATGACATTTATGGTATACAAATTTTCAGCATTTATAGGTTTTTTCATTGCTTCATCAATACTGAATATAAATTTCTCACCATAATAATCAAGACATATCGTCACTTTATCTACATTAATTATTGTGTTCACTCTCCTTAAGAATGGTCTGCCCAACCAGTATGATTCATCTTAACCGCATAAAAATATGTTGGGTAAACAAACCCATTGACTCTTACGAGTACATTCTCTAACAACCCTTCAGGATATACACAAGATCTATCTACCAATTGAATTATCACTCCAGTATCTACCATCTCCGCTCCACTTAACGTTTTATACATAGATAATGGCATGGCATTAATGTAAGCCCCTAAATCACACATAGCATATTCAATCTTTTTATCTCCTATATAACACCGTAAAGAGAACATACATGGATCTTTACATTTTGGTGGTAAGTCTCTTTCCATCACCATTGAAACCGACTCACCCATGATGATCTTGCTTGAGTCCTTTGGTTTTCCTGCAATAAAATCCTTCAAAAATTTGCTCATGGGCGGTAGTCTTACAGCATGAAAGAAGGGAAGATTAATCTCCATCTTTGCGAAAATAGATTTAAAAAATCTATAGTCTCTTCTTCTTTCTCTCCAACATGTGAGGAAATAGTGGTAAATTTTTTATAGGTGGGTCTTTTAAACTCAACCTTTTACTTACCTCCCGTAGTTTATCATGTTTCCCTTTACTTTATTCTTGATCTGATTATAAATTTGGGTTATGTTTAGCCAAACTGAGCTTTGTATGCTCATATTGTCGGCTTTGTTTGGCCAAACTGAAGGTTGCAGGGTGTTGCTTAGCCAAATTGGGTCCTGCTTGTTCATTTGATGGAAGTCATATGGCTGATTGCTCCCGTTTGGCCAAACTGAGCTCTGGCTAGCCCTGTTCGGCCAGTCTGAGTCAATATAGCTCATATTTTGCCAACCCGAGCCATGTTAAACCCGTTGGACAAAGTGAGCCCTGCATCAGTTTGTTCCTCTTGCAAATTTGCTGCAAATTTTGGAAGTGGTGCACCAATTTATTTTCCACTCTTCAAGGTGATCTGATTTGCAGTTTCCTTGGATTTAACTGCACTTGAGATGGTAATCCATGTTGTTTTGTTCTAAGCTCCTTCATCGAATTCGACAATTGAGAAATTTGTCGTGTATGTTCCTCTAATGTTGCATCAGTCTTCTTGGTACTTTGTTGTCCATTTTCAACATAGTCATCATCATGTCCATCTTTTCATCTACGGATCTCCCTTGAGTTGCTTGCTGATTCTGGGGAAAAATTGATGGTGCTCTTTGATTTGGTAGAACATAAGGTTGCTGAGGTTGAATCCCTGAATCTCTCTAAAGAAAAGTTGGGTGATCTCTCCATCGTGGATTGTAAGTGTTGGAGTATGGATCTCCCATTTGATCCCTCACATTGAAATTTCCCATTGCATTTGCTTTAAATGGTATCTCACACGCTGTCAAATTGCATCGCACCGTTGTATGCTTGCATGCTCCACATATGTCGCAATGGCCATCTTGTGAGCCAACAGAGGAAACTTTATCTAACACCTTGGAAAGAACCTTCTCGATTCTATCCATCATTTCTTTGAAGTCATCTTGGCTAAATCTTGTCTGGGCCATTTTTTCAAAATCCCGACTTCATGTTGATCACATTCTTTCTTTGAATCTACTAACCTTTTGACGATTTCTCCGACTTCATTTACTCGTTGATGAGAGAAACCACAACTAATTAAAAGTTAATCAGATCTTTGTTGGAAGCCTTCATTCCTGACAGAAACATTGAAGTAATTATCCTTCGCTCATTCAATAATTGGGGCAACTATCCACCAGTTTCCTAAACCCTAGAAAAAAAATGCTCAATGGTTCATCATATTCTAGTTTTATGCTCGTAATTTCCTTTTTCAAAGCATCAGTTCTGGTGGCTGGAAAATAATACTCCAAGAAAATCTTCTTCAGGTCAGACCATGTTGAAATGGAGTTAGGTGATAAGCTAGAAAACCATTAGTTTGCAGCTCATGTAAGACTGAAAGGAAATACAACTATCTTGAATTGATCCTCAATGACATTATTCGGCCTCTTCTGAACCTTGCAAATCTCTATGAATTCATTCAAGAAGTTGTACGGGTCTTCTATATTCTGTCCATGAAATTTAGGAATAACATTCACGAACGCAAGCTTGATCTCAATGGGATTCTCTAGAAACTAAATGGGTGTGGGATGATCTTCTTCACTATGTCCAGTGAGTTCTCACAAATAAGGATTGTTAGCATTGTGCTTAGGATTCTATCTAATGCTCTCTATCTCTTCCACTCCGGTGTCGCTTTCAGATTCAGTTGATGTTGAATTATTTGTGGTAGGCTTTGTTTGACCAAACTAAAGGTCATAGGGGGTTGTTTGGCCAAATTGAGGGCCACAGGTGCTTGTTTGGCCAAACCGAGGTTTGCAGGTGTCTGTCTGGTCAAACTGAGCGTGTGTAGCAGAATCTAATTTACTTTTTTTCACTCTCTTCTTGTTCTACTTGGATGTCTTCTCTATTTCCGAATCAAATATCAAATTCAGCTTTGATGATATGCTCATAAACCAAGCTCTAACACACAAATTAGTAGGTGAAATTAAATAGAAATCGACAACTGTTCCCAAGCAGTGGCGCCAATTTGGTGAGGTTCATTTACACACTAAAATAATATGCAAACTCTATAGATGAGATTAGAACAATAAGCATAGTCGATCCCACGAGAAACGGAGCAATAAGTATAAATAATACCTACTAATATAGAGAATTTTGGTGTAGCCACCACGCCTGAATTTCTAGTTTTTGCCTAACAACTAATTTTGCAACTAACTAATATCAAATATGAAATAACAAAGCAAACTAACAAATATTACATCTAGAAAATATATGAAGAAGGTAATTGGCTCAGAATTACTTGCATTAGTTAACATCGATCATCAGTGCAAAGATAAATTAATTCATATGCATCTATCAGTTATAGGACGACATGTATTTGCTGAACCCTCTTTATTCTTTCTTACCTTTTATGATGGTTGATTAATTTATAATTAAACAACTACTTTTCTTATCAAGATGCCCCATAAAGTATTTTCTAAAACAGATACACACGTCAATAGCATTAAGAATAAAAGAACCTGATATGATATTACCTAAGTATTCATAAGTAGTAACGCACGCTTAATTGTTCCAATCTTGCTATACAGTCTTAGCTAGTTGTCTGTTTTTCACAGGAACTCGTTGTTTACTAACTTGTTCCTACGATTATATAGTGGTGGCCATACTTAAACATATTAAGAATGAATTAAACCAAAAACAATCAAGAACACTTAAAAATCAATTATAACACAATCAGGCCTCACGATTCAGTGTACATTATAAACTAAGTTAAGCAACGTTCAACTAAAAACTAAGTTAAAACATATGTAGATTTGGCGCCTTAGAACCAAATTCAGTTCCAATTGATTTTTTCCTTCCAAAATTTAATTTGGAACTCCTTCTTCTACCCCTCCTCTTTGTACGATCAAGATCAAAGATACTTTGTGCATAAATTCCTTCAGTTTGAGTTAATGCATTGGTTTCGGAAAGCTGAGTTTCTTTGGTATGTGATGTTATTGTGTTGATGGTACTGATATCTCTCTGAAAATGATTCCTTTAATATCTTTCTTGCATCGATGTTTCCTTCTCTCTGTAAGACCAAAATGTAGTATTTTCTTGTCAATTCATAATGACAAGGAATTTTCTCCTTTAGTTGTGCCTGCAAATTAGAGAAATAAATAAGTGAAGACAACTGCAACAACATCACTCTTTGATAATTTAAAATCATCCGAAATTCAGTGTACATCAGTTCCAATATCAAAAAGATCACAACCATTAACAACAATTCATTATTGAATATGAACATCAATAAAGATAAAATAACAAAAAATGACATTTATAGTATGAAAAATTTACCAGTTGGTATGTATTTATTTTTTGTGGATGTAATATGTTCCACAAATACAATTTTTCCATCCTTGTCAATATTTTCAATGTATAAGCCTCATGTATTTTTTGTTTCATTGTACAAGTACATGATTCACAAACAATGGCGACAGAGAAATCCCACTTCTTTAAAATGCTTGCAAGAACATATTGTAATTACATTTCCATCTGTTTTGAGTAGTAAACTGTTTCTACCACTCTGGGATCCTTTTCATGGATGACTTCATACAACTATGGAGTTCCACCATCCATCACCACAATTGATTTTGAAGCCATTGCTGCATCACATAGAAACTTGAAGTCTTTGAAAATCTTGTGTGTATATTGTAGCCGCATGTCTGAGAATTCCAGGTCCTTCTTCTTCATCTATTGGTTTCACTCTTGCACAATTATAATCTTTATCTTTTTTCTTTGTTTCTCCACTGGTGTATTGTTTCAATAAAATTTGAGAAGAATTTGGTGTGTGTTGTTGTCTTTAATGCATTACGGCATTTGTGGTCTCACTTCTCTGTGAAAAGTCTATTTTGGCTTAGATATAGTCCTTCATGAGAGCTGTGAACCATTTTTTGTTTGAGTGTGTAGATGGACTTGAACCAAACATGATCTTGGAGTTCAAATTTGGTGATCATTTCTACTCACTATTGTTCAAATTAATCTTCATTGACACAGTGCATGTGGTACTTGTTAAATGGCAAGCTAAAATTTGAGTAACTCTTCAAGTTAAAAAAACACTCTTAGCATACCTTTCAATCTCAACCTTGAGATGATGACATTCTTCGGTGTCCTGACCATGATCTTTATAGTGATCATGCCACTTGGTCGAGGTTCTTCTCGAGGGGGTGTCCTTATAGGTGGGGGATCCTTTAATATATTTTGATAGATGGTTAAAATGTTTATAAAAGTTTTGGCTGAGAGTGTATAGTTTTCAAAAAAATTCTTCAAAATATTTATCAACTTCTTTCCCTTTGTGTGGTTAGATTTTACATTCTTTTCCATCGATTTGTCATTGTACCTTTTCTGCTTGGTGGTATCTTCGACCTTGGAGTATTTCTCAACAACTTCTTGTAACTGTTGGAGTGTCTCTGGGGTCTTAGTCATTAGCTTCTTGTAGAAATTATAATCGTATATACCAATCATGTATTCCAAGAGAACACCGTGTTCCGCGTAATAGATGACGACAAGACTCTCATCCAAATATCAATGGTATTGTGCTTCTGTAGTTTAACCAGCTTTTTGCTGATTGGTGTACAACTCAACCTTGGTTTTGGTAAACCTCTTCTTCTGGAAGAATTTGTTTAGTAAGGCTTTGCTGAAATCCCTATAAGATTGCATTGTCGCAAGACTTAGTTTATTACACCATTCATGGGCCTTTTCCAGAAGGTAACTTCCCACCAGCTTGCACGCCACCCTCTCATGAATTCATCAGACTCAACAAGGTTTGGATGAATGAACTTCCTAGCATTCTTTGGTCCTATAGGAAAGTTGAGCTGTCCATCATGGGAGAAACCCCCTTATGGTCTAGTTTATGGTTCAGAGGCAGGGATTCCATCCAAGATCGGCATAACTAATTAAGGACCATGGAGCTCTTAAGCGATGATTAATGAATCAATCAGACATTTGGTCGGATCGGGACTTGGTAGACGGAAAGTGAAAAAAGTAATCCTTCGCAAAGTTAAGGGGAAGGAGAAAGTAAAGTGTTACCATGATTAAAGCGTCTATAAAAGTGAAATTTTCTCTAGACGATCTTGTTATGTGAAGAAATGAGAAAAGTCGGTAGGAGGACGATGACAAGCTTACTGCGATTTGGGAAGGGTCCTACCAAGTCATCGAAGCTTACTCATAGGCATCTATGTACTAGAAACCATGGCAGGGAAATGCATCCCCTAAAGATAGAATATTGTCAACTTTCAAAAGTATCATCGACCATGAACATGTCACTTTCCCTTTTTCTTTTCCTTGTTTCTTGTGTTTATTATTTTTGTCTAGCCTGAGAGTACCTTACACTAAAATAGCTATAAGCGATGACTTGGGCTTTTGGATCAAGGAGTAGCACATTCCCACACATATGCCACTACAGATTGGAAGTACCGTTATTTTTTGCAATTTGAAGGCTATATATGAGTTAGAGGAGATAGCTCATAAGGTTTTAAACAATATGGGAGGTGATATTAAAAAAGGAGCAATCTAGAAGGGGAAATACTTTAGCAAGCCAATTAAAAGGGCAAGAATCAGAGTCAAATTTACTCCACTAAGTTCACTATTGCTACAAGATGGATGATAGAGAGGAACAGGGTAGGTGTTCACAATCTGCAGATCAGGAAATGCCCTACGACATGAAACAATATCAAAATAGGAGATGCTCCTATAGAAGCTAAGAATGTTCCAAAGGTGGAATTAGTCATAGTACTAGAAGATGAAGGGAATGAGCTCAATTTTTTTGTCAGCCAGTCTGAAGCAATACAGTGGGTTGTTGAAACCCTAATGCCATCTTCAAGGATATTGGGGTTTAAAAGAAAGAGAATCATGCAAGGAGACCTTGGATAACTGGCTTGTAAAGATACCAAGGACGGAGGAGAACCTCCAAGATGAACTACGAAGGTCAATCAGAAGACATAGAGAGATGAATGTTGAAAATGGGGTGGAGGAAGGCATGGATGCAATTATTGGTGCAAGGAACTACGATGAAATCATCTCGAATCTGACTTGGTTAGACAAAGAGCAAAGTTGTGGTACATTTATGGTTGAACCAAAACAACCACCAAGAGGTACATGAGTCTACTCAGTTGGAACTGTAGAGGGAAAATGCACCCTCTAATAGTAAATATTCTAAACAATATCATCAACCATTGTAACCCCAACATCTTATTACTTATGGAAACTAAGTGTAATTCTAGTAAGATTAGTAAGTGGTTAGAAAATTCATATTTTACTAGTTGGAGTGTAGTCGAGGCAGTAGGATCCAGTGGCGGGCTCTGTGTAGCTCGGACGCAGGAAGTCCAATTAATCATTGCAGAAAGCTGCAAAAGAATGTTCTCTTGTACGATTACTTCGATTACCAGAGATGTATGGAACCTATTATTAGTGTACATGAATCCCATAAAAAGAGGAAAAGTGTGTGGGATGATATAAGTAGATTATTGGCACACAGCATAATGTCGAGACTAGTAGTCGGAGAACTCAACCAAGTGATTGCAAATGAAGACAAAAAAAGGAGGCAACAAGGTTTCAGATCAGGACACGGTAGACATCGAGCAACTCATAAGAATATGAAAGCTATCAAAGTTACAAATGATTGGAAATGGTTCATATGGTCTCATGGAAGAACGAGGAATGAACTAGTTATCGAAAGAATGGATAGATCTTTTGCAAATGATCAAGAACTCAATCTATTCCCAAGATACAGGCTGGAAAAACATGAAATAATGAGGTCAGATCACGGTCCGCTGACGATGATCACACACTACTCAGGCAAACAACAAGTTAGACTAGCACGACCAAAATTTGAAGCATTCTAGGCCAGGAGATCGGAGGTCAAAAATATAATTAGAACAATACAACAACAACCAAGGGTGATATAGATCCAAGCGCAAGTCAACATCGACGTAGCAATCACATGGAAAATATTAATAGACTACTGGAGACTATTACACTGAGGCTGAGGAACTGGAGTAAGGTAAATGTGGGTTGTCTAGGGAAGTAAATCAGACGGAAAAAAAGCAGAGATAGAAAGACTCCAGAGAATCGAGATTCGATTAAGCCAAAGCTAGAACAATAGAATTTGATGAGCTACTCACTTAGCAAAATGATATATGGCAGCAAAGAGCCAACACTGAATGGCTACAGGACGTGAACAAAAATACAAAGTTCTTCCATACATGGACAAAGAAGAGACAGGGAAGGAATCATAACACGAGTGCTTGGGTAACAGAACCCCAGAAACTATAGGTATTAGTGGTAGACCATATCAGTTCAATCCTAGTAAACACCTCTGTTATGCTACCAAAGATGACTTCAGACAGAAGATATTGGAAGATATCCTATGCCTCATTAAACCATCGATCAACGTTTATCAAAATCAAGGACTAACTGCAGGGGTAACTCAGGAGTAGATCAAGTTAGTAGTATTCCAGATTGGGAAATGGAAGGCGCCAGGTCCGGATGGGCTACCTACGGGTTTCTACCAAATATATTGGAAGGAGGTCAGGGAACACGACATAAATGCGGTCCGATAATTCTTTATCTCAGGGAGAATACAAACAGAATGGAACACGACGAACATCACATTCATCCCAAATATTAGGTACCTAAAACCCCCAATGATTTTAGGCCTATAAACCTATGCAGCGTCATTTACAAAATTATATTAAAAAATCCAAGCAAATAGGCTTAAAAATTATGGGATACCTCATATCTGGAAATCAGGCAGCCTTTATTAAGGGGTGATATATTGTTGAAAACTCACTCATAGCACATGAGATAGTAAAAAACTTTAGAAAAAAAAAAGGAAAAGGTTGTAGGAGCGCTCAAAATAAATATGAGTAAGGCCTAAGATAGAACCTTAAGGTCGTTCCTGGAAGGGGTTATGACATGGATGGGTTTCAGTCCGGTATGGGTGAACCGGATTAGGGAGTGCGTCACAACTGTCCCGTATAACATAAAATTCAATGGAGAAGTGTCACCGGGATTCAGACCAAACAAGGGTCTGAGATAGGGATGCCCACTACCACCTTTTTTATTCATCCCATGTCAAGAGGCATTCACGTCAATGCTGGAGTCACAACCGTTCCAAAATGCGTTCAAAGGGATCTATGCAGGACACACGGTACCCAGGGTGTCAAACCTGAAGTTCACAGATGACTGTATACTATTCTTTGAAGTAACTACAACAGGGATAAGAAAGCTAGCAAACACCTTAAATCTATACACATCACACTCGGGGCAACAGATAAACTTCAACAAATCTTCCTTTCTGTTTAGCCCAAATGCCGACATCCACATATCCAACTTCACCGCCCAAACTTTCGACATCAAACCAGACCTCCTCATAGGGAAATACCTTGCCATAACCTAAAATTTGAAGGATAAAGAGTCAAGATGTTCAAAGCCCTACAAAGGAAGATCATAGCCAAAACCACAATATGGAGGAAACGCGATCTGCCGGTTATGGGAAGAGTCACATTGTAGAATCACGTACTAACTTCACTAGCACAGTATACATTATGGACTTTTAGAATCCTGAAGACAACAACGAAAGAGGTAGATAAGCATATGGCTAGATTCATATGGGATGGAGACCCAGAAAGCAGGGGAATACATTGGAAGACGTGGCACAAGATGTGTGCATTAAAATGGATGGAAGGGTCTGGGATTCGATCCATACTGGAAATGAACCAAACTCTCCTAGAAAAATAGGTATGGTCCATATAAACGAATAAGGACTCTTTCTTCACCAATTTTTTACGGGAAAATGCTGCAAAAGACAAGGGTTTTTAGACACAAAGACCAAACCAGGGGATTCCTGGGACTGGAAAGGTATCCTGTGAGGAGCAGAGATGCTTAAACCACATCTCAAATAGAAGATCGTCACTGGATCAAAGGTCGATATTCAACCTAACTGGACAAAATTCGACTCGCCTTGAAGGATAGATACAACCAATGCTTGGGTTCAAAGTAAGTCATCTAATCGACCAAAGAAATGAGTGAAGGATGCTTCTCCTGAAGTCTCTCTTCCCAAAGGATGCCATTTTAGAGATAGTTAAGATATATATTCCGGGACACAGCTTCGGAACAGATGATTACCAAGCATGGGAGAAAGAACATCTGGGAAAGTACACGGTCAAATCAGGTTACCATACGACTTGGACAAATAGAACTGGCAACAACGCGTCGTCCTAAAAAAATGTAGGAACACTACAAGCCACCATGGATATGTGGAAAAAGCTATGGAATAGCGCAATCCCAGAGAAGGTTAAATTTCTTATCTAGAGGATGATACAAGGAGCGTGTTCAACCATATCAAACCTCCGGAACAAAGGGATAAATGTATCAACACTATGCCAATTGTGCTCATCGGGTCAAGAGTCAGTGGAACACATGATTTTTGAATGTGAGTATGCATAACGAATATGACGATATAGCAAGCTTGGCTTGGACTTCGCAAACTATACAAGGACAATGCTGAGAGAATGTCTCCAACTATGGTTCAAACTAGCCCCACAAAAAGAAGGCAATGGAACAGGTGAATATGGTGCGCATCATCATCTGGGCGATATGGTGTGCAAGGATAGAACAACAATGGAACAGGTGAATTGTACAATTGAACAGACTTTGGCCATGATAGCGAGCAATTACCAAGAGTCCGAGGTTAATGAAGGGAGGGAAAATTCGACAAACCACCCTACCTAAGACGACCAAAGGTGGCTTCAGACCACTCCGAACGAGGAACAACATCAAGAGCCGAATAGGGCAGGAGATATTGAATTAATATGGAAGGTGGCCAACACAACACACAACCCTCATTTCCCATGGCACTCGAATACAAAGAGATATAGCCTTCTGTGAGAAATCTAGGAAGCGGGTGGTGGCTTGGTGTGTTGTCAACCAAGGGACAGATCGACAATGGCAAGGAGCGAAACCTATCAGGAAAATATCAGTAACACATGCATACGTACTAGCTATCTTAAAAGCGATGAAGGAAGCAAGCCACAAGAACATTGCCTCCATACAAATCTATTTAACCTTCTTCTGGGATGGCGCTATATCAACTGCAATGACCATTATGGCCTTTGTTTGATCATTTCAACTGCATAGATTAGTGTCAGATAGCCCAATTAAACAAAGGGCATAATGGTCTTTAGCTAGAGGATGGAGCTAGTGCAGCAGCCGAAGTTAGCAAGAAGCTCGCGATGAAGCAGTTAGTTTAATAGAAAAACGGTTAATGGTTAGGAGATATTAATAGGATGGGGAGAGAAGGAGAAAGCAGGATTTGTGTGATATTTTCTTCTGTTGTAGTTCTCTTCATCAACTTCTCTCAGATTCTTCCCATTCCCCTTTCGTTAGTTGTAATTCTGTAGAATTCATTGTTTTTCAACGAAATCCCAATTATATACCTGCTCGTTCAGTAGTTTGTGACAATTAGCATTACTGCATGCTCAAGGTTACTTGGACATTTTTTAAAAAATGGGACCATACTATTACATGGTAAAAAATTGAGGGGACCTATTTCTGGAATAAAATAAGCTTGTCCATATTCTTAGTTTATTTTCAATTATTCTTGGAATGTATCCGGACGGTGAAATCGAGCAAGACACATGTCGTAGAGGGTCCGCTAAACATGGATGATGGATCATCTTCCTCAACGAAACTGAGTGGATGGTTCTGCATTTGATAAAACAAGGTTTGACAGGCGGCAGAAAGCAAGGATTTGTTGGAGGGAATCAAACCCCTTTGCGCATGCAGGAATGGAGTAGAAATGGAGTTGCGTGATTGATGTTGAGGTTCGAAAAGATCTGGTACGATGAATCCAAACAACAAATTGATAGCCATAGCCATTGACAAGGACAGATCCAGTCAGAATGCGTTGAAATGGACTGTTGATAATCTTCTGGTCAAAGGCCAGACCATACTTTTGGTCCATGTCAAAACCAAACCCAACGGATCTTCATCGCCTTTCCCTTCCTCCTCCTCTCTTGCTCTTTCAAGTAATTCTTTCCATCTCATCTCATGCTTTCTTCTTCTTGTTCGTGCTTTCTTGAAAGTTGATGCTATCAAAATGCATTGCGAATGCACACATATCTGGTGATTTTTTTGCTGGTTCAGCCTGTTAGATTTATCGCATGATGACAACATTCAATGTATGATCAACATGAGAACGAACATATGATGGCAATATTCTCATTTTACATGTAACAAAAAATCTGCATTTTCGCAATAGGTTTATTAGCCGATTAAATGCATTGCTGCTCAAAACACAGATTGTTAATGGGCAGAAAATTTTGATGAGTCCCGTTACTCAGAACGAGGAATCTAATGTGTGGAACATGTAGTGAATATTTCGTTGTGACTAAATCTTTTAGGCTTTTATAGATTTCGTTTTGGATTTCCTGATAGTTATGCTCCATCTTAGATTAGTAATACGGCCTGTAAAGCTGTTATTTTCTGCTTTCATATGACCAAGAGCTTTTGCTGATACTTACTATGTAAGATTTTTCATTGCTTCAACCATTGTCCTTGAAACTGCGGTGATTGTTGATAATCCGTGTAGTTTATGCATGACTACGCGGAACTGCAAGTTGTCAGCTTGAATGTATTTGCATGCTACATGTAAAAGAAGACTGAGGTTGCCACAGGTTTTTGTCTTAGCATAATCAAGAACTGATGGTTCTTTTTGTTTCTGTGCAGGGTCCAACCAGGTTTTTGATATGGATGATAATGCTAGTGCAGATGATGCAGTAACAAGAGAACTTTTTCTTCCATTTCGAGTTTTTTGTACACGTAAAGATGTGAGTTTCTCATTTCTTTCTCCCTCAGTATGAGAACTAATATGTTATATTCATTCTGTGGTGGGCAGAAAGATTCAATTCTGTGGTGTGATATATATGTATGATTCGATTCGCCAAATCTTGATTCTCTTAAACCATGTCTCAGATACAATGCCAGGATATTGTGTTGGAGGAAGCCGATGTAGTGAAAGCATTACTTGAATATGTAAGCAGAACAGGAATAGAAATTTTAGTGCTTGGTGCACCACAAAAAGGAGGTTTTTTCCGGTATGCCTCTGACCTTTAGTAAATTGTTTGTGTTTAGTATGGTGATTTAGAAAACCTGATATAATATAATGAAAAAGAAATGCATTTCTCCGTATACTGGTTTGTGAGGCCTTATCATAGTATGGTTGTGATCAGAAGAATTAAAGCAAGAGATATTCCGGCAAGTGTGTTAAAGGGAGTTCCAGACTTCTGTTCTGTATATATCATCTCGAAAGGAAAGATATCATCTACAAGGTCTGCTTCACGTCCAGCTCCGCTGAACCACCCAATTCGCCAGCAGATACTGCAGGCGCACCAAGCTTTTGTTCAGGCTAGTACATCTGATGCATCACTGATCCCTACCCATTCAAGAGGTAAGTAACACATGGAAACTTTTGTTGCCTATTTTGTTTGTTTTACAATTTATGAAGACTCACTTCTATTTTTGTGTCCTCTTACTTCCAAATAGTTCCGTCGCACTCAGGCATAAGATCTGATCAGCAATTGTCAAGCATCCCAAATGATGGTTCTTTATTTAAGTAAGTTTCATAATTGACAATCTTAGTGTCCTAACACAGAATTAAGATTAAAACAATTAGAAGCGCGATATGTGATATAAGATTGGTAGCTTCTGCTCAGCTAAGGTTGTCATCGAGCTGGTTGAATTCGAGTCAGCTAAGCTCGAATAAGATTTAGTCATGCATAGAGTTTTTGCGTCAGTGAGGCAGATTATATTTAAGCTCGTTATCTAACTGCTGAGAATGGCTTTCTTAGTGTTCTTTCTTCTACCAACAGGTCCCCTTTCAGCCACAGGAAAGGACCGAATGGCAGACTATATGAGCTGCCTCCCAGTTCTGATACGGACATATCCTTTGTTAGTTCTGGAAGACCGAGTATCGACAACATGTTTATGTCCTTTGCTGATAGCAACCAATCGGGCATCTCACCCCGGTTTTCAGGCATGTCAGAAGTTGATCGTCCTAGTGCAGAGTCAATGCATTTCAATCGCAGATCAATGGATATCATGTTCAACCCTTCCGAATTCTCATCCATGTCAATGGACCGTGACTCCCTATCATCTCAGGTAGGGCTAATGGACACCTCTTTCTTAATAGGAAGTAGTAACAGTTACATAATTGCACAATTTCTATAACAAAAACTAAGGTTCCATTTCATGTTAACACCATTACATCTTGTCATGTGTAGGATGATGTGGATATGGAAATGAGAAGACTGAAATGGGAGCTGAAACAGACTATGGAAATGTACAGTACAGTCTGCAAAGAAGCACTTTCAGCAAAACAGAAGGTATATAAGAAGATGAATTATTTCTTTTTCAATACAAAGAGTCATCATATCTAAACTTTAGGCACTGGAGCTTCATCGGTGGAAACAAGAAGAACAGCAAAGGTTAGAGGAGGCGCAAGTGGCTGAAGAGGCTGCATTGGCACTTGCTGAAAGAGAGAAAGCAAAGTCGCGTAGAGCCTTTGAACCCGTGGAGGCAGCTCCTAGGATCACGGAACTTGAGGCTCAAAAGAGGATCAATGCGGAAATGAAAGCTGCTAAAGATTTAGAAGAGAAGAACAAAGCGTCGAATCGGAAAGTGCAGCCAGCAGTTAATTATAGGGTGTATACGATTGATGAAATTGAAGTTGCAACAAACTTTTTCGATATAAATCGTAAGATTGGAGAAGGAGGATATGGTCCTGTGTACAAGTGTTACTTAGATCATACTCCTGTGGCAGTTAAGGTCCTCCGCCCAGATGCCGCTCACGGAAGATCTCAGTTCCAGCAAGAGGTAAGTGATTTAAGGAGGGAGACATTTTGGAAAGAAAATGTACTTCTTGACTGAACTGAATTATAGCTAAGTTGAAAAGAACAAGACTTGAATCTTTATAATAGTAAACTCTTTTTGCAGTGATATGATCTTTAATATTGGATTAAAATTGAGACCATAATGCATTTTAAAAAAAAATCCAAGTGTTTTGTGTGATCCTAGGTGGAAGTATTGAGCAGCATAAGACATCCAAACATGGTGCTTCTTTTGGGGGCTTGTCCTGAATATGGGTGCATAGTTTACGAGTACATGTTAAATGGGAGTTTAGAAGATCGGTTGTTCCGGCGAGGCAACACTCCACCACTCCCTTGGCAGCACAGATTCAGAATTGCTGCTGAAATCGCGACCGGCCTCCTTTTCCTCCACCAAACCAAGCCCGAGCCATTAGTCCATCGCGATCTAAAACCCGGGAACATCCTGCTTGATCGAAACTTTGTGAGTAAGATAAGTGATGTTGGTTTAGCTAGACTGGTTCCAGCTTCAGTTGCAGATACTGTCACTCAGTATCGAATGACAGCAACAGCCGGAACATTCTGCTACATTGATCCTGAGTATCAGCAAACAGGCATGCTTGGAGTGAAATCTGATGTGTATTCTCTAGGGATCATATTTTTGCAGTTGTTAACTGGAAAATCACCAATGGGTTTAACTCACTATGTTGAGAGGGCTATTGACAAGGGTACATTCACTGATATGCTTGATCCAGCTATTTCTGATTGGCCTGTTGATGAAGCGCTAAGCTTCGCGAAATTAGCACTCAAGTGTGCTGAGCTACGGCGCAAGGACAGACCTGATCTTGGCAAGGTTGTACTGCCATTGTTAGAGAATCTACGAGTGCTCGGGGAAGAGAAACTGTCCTTTTCACCTTTCATCCATGGTGCTCCCACAGCGACTCAAAGCCCGAACCAAAGCCAAGTTTCTCAAGTAAGCTCCTCCTTTTCGCGCAAACACTTTGTTTATGAAATCCTCTTTAGACTTGTTTCTGTAGCATGGTAGCAACAAAACCTTTACATTCTTCTTTTTTGAGATAGAGTTGATTGTTTGGCGTCGATTCATTCGCTCCTGTGTCTTTCCATCATGATTTTGAATTTGTGATGC
>JAULKK010000009.1:6894052-6906239 GCA_032355705.1 Rubia peregrina
AATCTATTATCCATGATTTTAGAAATTAATTACTACAATAAATTTCAAAATATTTATGCCGAAGGTACACGGGGTACAATATAATTTACTATACTCTTATTCTCTCCCTTATACCTATGTATAAAAGGAAAAAAAGAGAGAAGAGAAAAGTGCATATATAACCCTACTTAATTTACATAACTGCAAATATAATCTTATGATAATTGAAAGTTCAAATATAACCCTGGATAACTAGTGTGTGTGCAAATATAACATATTCCGGCAGATTTAGGCCAGAATTCATTGAAAATACTATTTTACCCCTATGATAAAACATTTTAAAAAATGAAATGCCTATAATGCCCTTAAACCCTAATTTTCCCTACCCCATCTCCTTCACTTTCTTTCCTTCTCCACCATTTCCTTCCCTTTCTTTCCTTCTCCTTCCGCCGTTTCTTTCTCCGACGTTTCAAAATATGCCTTACCCTTTCTTTCCTTCTCCTTCCTCCATTTCCTTCTCCACTGTTTCAGAATGTTTCACTCACACTACGACGGCGATCAACGAGGAGATAAGGCGGAAAGCAAAGGAAGAGGTCGCGACGGCGGCAGTGACACAACCTTCAGAGGAGGAAGTGGAGGTTCTTCTCGATCCTGCAGAGGATAAGGTTCTTCTCGATCCCGCAGAGGATGAACGTTGGTGTCGGTGGCTGATCCGATTTGGATTGGTCCCAGAGGCGGAGCCTTGACGACAGTGGTCACCCGTGGGTATCCAACTGCCACAACGAATGTTAGGCGATGATGGAGGTGGGGACACTGGGGAGCGACGATGGTGGAGATGAGGAGCGGAGTTACGAGGTGGCACTGACGCTAGGTGGTGGTGGTTTCGAGTTGAGCGATAAGCGGTGGTGGATGTGGGCCTTTGTGGCAAGGGAGGTGGTGGTGTGGTGTCCAGATTTGGTTGTTGGGGTGGTGGTTGTGGTGGCCGAAGGTGAAGGTGTCGGTGGCTATGGGTTGTGGTGGGCGGAGCTGGTGGTTGTGGCAGTCGAGGGTGGCGGCCAGTGGTGGTGGTCGGAGATGGTTGTTGTGGTTGCTGGGGTGGTGGTTTTAGTGGTTGTGTTGGTTGTGGTGGTCGGAAGTGGCGGTGATCGTGGGTTGTGGTGGTCGGAGGTGGCAGCTAGTGGTGGTGGCTTGGTGGTTGGGGCGAGAGAAGGTATGAAGAAGAAGAAAAAAGGGTAGTATGGGAAATGAATTTTCAGCTTTTGCCCAAAGGGCATTTTGGTCATTTTGGCCAGTCAGTTGCCGGAAATGACCATTCAATGCCGAAATATAGCCTTTCGGGTTATATTTACACTTATGTAAACTAGTTAGAGTTATTTTTGCACTAAAAATCATCTCATGGTTATATGTGCACTTACTGAATTTATATAGAGTTATATTTGCAATTAAGAGAGTGCTTAAATTTAAAAATAATTGCAGATAAATTGGTATTAAAACAATCATTAAATTATTATATGCGCAACAATTTTGATTAATATAGACTAAGTAGACTACTTTATGTTGTGGAAGAAAATATTAGTAGTACGTTCTAAGTATAAAAAAGAAGAAATTTTAAAATTATTTTTAATTTTTATTGAACTGATTATAAAGGCATTATAGTATTACCACTCTTCAAAAAAAAATACGTGCTTTAATTTACGATATAAAATCTATATATAACATCAATAATATATTAAATTTCAGAACTCAATTTTACATTGACACCTTCGATAAAATTTTACCGAAATATTTAAAATAATAAACATCATTGCGGTGTTATATTTATAATTTAGTATATTTGTTATTTTAAATATATAAATATTATGGTGATAAATAAAATAATAAATATAGTTATATTATAATATACTCCACAACAATAAATAAAAAAATCATTTTTGTTAATTATTTATAGAAGTATAATTATGTTGAGCACAATTTAAGAATTATATTATCACAAGTATTAAACTATGTACTTAGTTCGATGGTTCTACAATGAACTGTCATATGTCATAACTTCATAACCTAACCATGTTCTTGTTTCTCTACCGATTGGCTATAAATTCGGCAAGAAAGGTTTTAGGTGGACTTTCAACTATTGAGATTCTACTAGATTAAATTCAACATTTATTATCTCTGAAATGACGGTATATATATAACAACTATTTATTGTCTTGGTTTGTCGTGCCACAATTGATAGAATGGTTTATTGTCTTGGTTAGTCGTGCCACAATTGTCTCATAACTCTACCATCATCCATCATCTTATTCGCCGACGATGGTAACAAGAAATTTAGTCCTAAACCCTAATTTATTGTTCATATCTTCATTAGTGTCGTAAAGGAAGACACATTTATGTTTACTAGATGATTGTAAATACATTATCAAGTAATTTACTATTTATAAATAATTTTAAAATATGAACTTTACATCAACCTATTGGCCTAACCAAAGCAAAATTTTAACCATATTCGAATTGAATGTACTCGAGTGTATGGAGGGTAACATTAGCCCAACACAAAACATTAACAATTTAACTTTTCAAGATGATTAACATTATCAAAAGTTAATGAGTTTATCATAAAATAAAGTATCATTTTTATTTAATATATATTATTATAAATAGGCAAAGCCTTGGGAAAGACCGTCTTTCCCTAGGCTTATGGAAAGACGGAGTTTAATTGAAATAATAAAAGGTAAAAGATCTTAGTTGCAATATTAATTTTTTATTGTGCAACGTGTAGTAGTTATAAAGTTTATAACCCGATTCATGCAACACAAATTTTTTATTTTGATTTCTTCTCATTTACACTTTAAACATTGGTCTTTCCACGACTTATGGAAAAACCGTCTTTCAAGAGACGGACTCTAAATAATAAGAGTGTGTCTCTTGAAAGACGGTCTTTCCATAAGTTATAGAAAGACCAAAGTTTAAACTGCAAATTTGAAGAAATCAAAATAAAAAATTTGGGTTGTATTGATCGGGTCATAAACCTATCACTACAACATGTTGCATAATAAATTTTTAATATTGCAACTAAAACTTTTTACCTTTCTATGATTCCAATTCAGCTCCGTCTTTCCATATGCCTATGAAAAGATGGTCTTTCCCAAAACTTTCCATCTTTAAATAATAATTATGCCCAAAGCAAATAATTATGAAAACAAAAGTCGACGTAGCTTATAATTGTGCCCAACACTAATAATTATCGATGGGATACAATTTTAATATTAATTCAAAAATTATTCAACTTCTATGCAACCCAATTATCCAATTTCTAACATTTTTACCTTGTATTCCAAGTTTTACGGCTCTAACTACTAATCAATATTAATATGAATTTATATTTTTAAATTTAAAAGAATGATATATATGATAACCTGTAATAATCGACACATCAACCGAAACCGATACTAACCGAACCGGTTAAACCAACGACATTATCGGTTGGTTATTCGGTTCCTTATAAAGTTTTATAAACCGATAAAAACTTAAACTGATTAACTACCTAACCAACAAACCGGCCGGTTGAACACCCTATAGACCCCCCCCGGCCGCTAGACCACCTCCCTCCGCCGCTGCCACCGGCAATACCAACCCCATCTTTCCTCCCTATCTCCCCAAACTCCTCTTTCACCCCTCTCACCGCCGACGAGGAGCCCCGCCAAATCAGCCAGCCCCGAGCCTAATAAAAAACCCTAGAAGCCCCACCACTTCTCCATTCCAACTCATCGAATCTGCGCGGTGCTAGTCATCTACTCTTGTGGAAGGCAGCACCGCCATCACAATTCCCGCCGATTGTCACACACGTCACCTCTGCGCTAACGATCCCCATATCTATCCCCTTCTCCTACGTCAATTTTTCCATCCTCATCAACGAGAGATAGGATGAGAGCAGATGGCGTGGCTGTGTGAGCAATGAAGAGGGTAAGGTTCAGGCGTGGTGGAGGGCGAACTGATTCAGCGACGAGGGCGAACCGATTCAGAGGCTTTTTTCATCAGTGATAAGGGAGTTATGGTCATAGTGAAGGCTGGTGCGGCGGTGACACCGTTGCAGAAAATCGGAGAAGAAAAGGATATGAAAGGAGGTGGAGAATAAGAATGGGACAGAAGATCGAAGAAGAAGAAGAAGGCGGAAAAAAGAAAAAGGAAATGGAAAACATAAATTAAAATTAAAATTTTAAAAGACTATTTTGCCCTTAAATTTGACATTTTGATCGAACTGACATTTTGACAGGCTAGAAGGATCAAAATTGGGCACTTTTGTAAGTTCAGAGATGAAAGGTGTTGAAAAAAATATTGGGGGACCAAAGGTGAACAATGGGAAGAGTTGGAGGGCCCTTGAAGTCATTCGCCCTAATATGTATTTGAATGTGAAAATATAAAAATATATAATACAAAAATATTTTCAAATTTTCTAAATTTAGTATGTAATTTAACAAATGCAATGTATAAGGTAAAAAAAGTGGCATGTCCATAAGTTCATAGATTTTCCGCCTGTCAGGAGACCCACTTAATAGTTTATATTCATTTAAATTTAGTTGAGTTTATTTCAGCATATTTCTATTTATTTTAACTTATCAATATACTTAAATTTATTTTTGTTTAGTTTAGTTCAGAAAATTTTGAATTGATACTCAGTTTTGGTCTATCATCACTATTTATCATTATGTTTATGTTTGTTCAGTCCAGTTTAATTTTAGTTCAGTATATTTTAATTTTTTTTATTTTAATATAGTTTTGTACAATTTAGTGTATGTATATCTATTTAAATTTAAGTCGATTCAAATCAATAAGAAATCAGCTCGGGGTTATTGTCTGAATGTTCCATTAAATAAATATAAGATAACAAATGAATTTCATTATAAGGGAAAGAAGATAGCAAGAATGTAGTGCAGTAATTGATTGACGATTATTGCAGGGAGATTCTAAAATCCAAATATAAAATTAGGGGTCAAATTGAAAGAACGGAAAACTGTAAGGGTATGTTCGACGAAATAAAGGGATGTGCCAGACGAGGGAAAGCTTTAAGTCGGTTGGATTTTCCCCAATTTATTTTCTATATAAACCCTAACCCTAACCCCAACCCCAACCCCAATCCTACCAGTCATTTTCATTAATTCCTCAACTCTACATTGTCCAATTGATTTTCCTCTGCATATTCATTGAGTTTACTCGAAACCATGGCATTTTCCTTTCAGTCCCTTTCTCAAGAAATCGAAACCATGGCAGTTTCCTCTCCGCCCCTTTCTGAAGAAATCGATACAAGAGATCTGAAGTTGATGGGGCATTTCCAGGATTCAACAAGTTTGAGGTTGATGGCCGGCGCGTATTCCCTGGCGAAGGAGGACGAAGCAAAACCCTTGGGGGAAGACGCCTTCTTCATCAGCGACGACGAGCACACCATCGGAGTCGCCGACGGAGTTGGCGGCTGGGCCGAGTTCGGAATCGACTCCGGCGTGTACGCCCGCCAATTAATGGACAACGCGTCTCAGTTCGTCGAGAATCACTCCTCCACTGACGGCAGCGTGGATCCTATGTCTGTTCTAAACCACGCCTTTGAGAACAGCAGTGCCGGAGGAGCATCCACCGCCTGCATAATCACGCTCAAGGATAACGCCTTGCAAGCCGTCAATGTTGGGGATTCCGGGTTCTTGGTCATCCGGGGCGGGAAGATTGTGTACAAATCCCCTGTTCAACAGAGCTACTTCAACTGCCCCTTTCAATTGGGGGTTTCGGGTGCGAATACCCCGAGCGATGCGGATGAGCTCAGGTTCGAGGTGGAGCGCGGGGATGTGATGGTTGTGGCCACAGACGGACTGTTTGACAATGTGTTTGATGATGAGGTTGAAGAGATTGTGAGATTGTTTTTGGAAAAAGATGCTGAGCCGGAGGAGACGGCTATTAAACTGGGGACGTTAGCGAGAAATATGTCGCTTACTGATGAGGTTAGTCCGTTTACTTTAGCGGCGGTCAAGGATGGACGGGACTGGGATGAATACTTGGGTGGAAAGTACGATGATGTTACCGTCGTAGTTGGATATATATACTAACAGTAGTTTGATTCATCTTTTGTTCTTGTAAGATAAATTAGGTTGAGCAATTGATGTAGTACTTGATTCTTTTGTGTAGTCTCAGTTTATAATGCAATAAAAAGCATAATTCCTTTTGCTTAATGTTTTGACAGTATAATTCCCCATGTTACAGAGTTATACTAATTGAATGGTGTGTTGCTTGATTTGTTTGTGTATATGAATGGTGCAATTCCCTTTTACTGATTTTGTCTCCCTGCATCCTGAAAGAAAGAAGGGAAAAAAAGGAACTTCCCCTGTCAGCCATACATCAAATCTTATGTGGCTAAATTACAACAAAAATCAGTTGTTAAAACAAAAAGTGTCCCAATTATTTTATCCATGTCAAGCACTCCTTAACTTAAAAGGAATATGGGGAAACACCCTTTCATGATCAACACTATTCTCCCTGTCAGCTAACATCAACTAATCAACTGATCGACCAGGTAAACCCTCTAGAACACAATCAACAAATGACATGTAACAAGACAACCTAGATGCATCATGTAGTATTAGTATTACAGCACAAGGTTTCGATGAAATTTTTCAGCATTTCAACACTACTCTGAACTTTATTGTGAAGCTCCCCAGCCACAGCCTGCTTGCTAGGCTTTAATTTCCATCACGACCTATTCACCTCCCATCATCTGTAAATCAGAAATGCTATCATTTTAAATCGAGAATAGTTTATAAATATATAACCCCCCATCTTTGTACATAATTAGTGGGAAACGGTGGCAGTATGTTAGAATATTTGGACATTACATGTCTATAAAAACCTAACAGAAGCCATGTCTTCAGAGACGTACATAGAATGATACCCATCCTAGCAATACCCAAAATGTTAATCAGTATATGTGGCCAACATCTCCCGCAGGGGCGGACATAGGACATAACCCGGGGTGCATGTGCACCCCCAAATTTATTTTTTTACAGGTTTTTATAGCTGATTTTTTAAAAAAAACAAATAGTGCACCCACCAATTATTCTCAAATACAAAAAAATAGTGCATCCCACCAATATACATATTTTGTGCACCCCGTGTGTAAAATCCTAGGTCCGCCACTGATCTCCCGCACATGCAATGATGTTATTCCCTTTGCCTCTAACTACTGATACTGGAGAGGCATGGTTACGCCAAATGTATTTAAATTTACTCTTTTGACATGCTGATTACAGTTACCTTAAAAAGATCTCCAAAAATCCCTTGCAACGGATTTTTGCGTTGCACTCCATAGAACTTCTCAGCAATTTCATCCAACAGCTGAACAACCAAGACACATGCTAATAGAGTCAAGATGATAACTCTAACTAGACATCAGGGGAGGAGAGAAGAAGCTAATAGAAGTGATAATCATGAAGACATTACAATATCAAGAATGAAAAGGAGTTGCATACCTCACTAAATAAGGGCTCCCTTTCTATACTAGACTGGTAACTCTGCCTTAACAGAGTAAATAACGGCAAAGCATCTCTCAGCAACCTGCACCAAGATTTAAAAAGGATGCTTACAGGGTTCTGTTCTTATACGTAGGATACTAAACTACCTAAAGAAAAAAATATATCTCCAAAATAACTAAAAAATATAAAAGCCCAGAAAACTGGATTAAACAGATCTGGGATGCAGAATGACATATGAACCAAATATCTCAACCAGAACAGGGAGAAAAAAGAAGAGAACTTGTGGAGAGTTATACTTATAAAGGCAACCTTCCTTGCTGGTGAAAGTGAAATCAAGAACTCTGTTCAAATTCATGTACATATACCTTGATTTCATTTCTACCATTCCTCCCACATCCTCTTTCCCATACAAATGCTTATTGTTTTACAATTTTACTAATGACTTATTAAATGAACAACTTAATATTTTGAAAGCAGAGAACTTGATAACCGAGCAAAATGGTGAGAAAATACTAAACACTACTAGAGAACACCTATTATGATTTGCATGTATTGTTAAAAACCAGTGTAACCAAAGCCTATAACTCGACAGCAACAACTAAGTCTTTATCCCACTAAGTGGGATCAGCTACGTGGATCATATTTTGTCCTCGTTCTCGGTCAAGACACAGTATCATTTATATTTCTATCACCATTAATTTCTTTTAGTTATGTTCTGTTTTCTAAAAATCTTAACTCTAAACATTTATTTTGTAAACTTATGTGCACAAAAGCATCAAATGTGCATAGAAGGTATGAAGTGTGTCGAAGAAAGAACTAACGTCTGGAGAAGATAATTGATAAACTGCATCAATTCTGATTGTGGAAAATCATCCTTAGACTGCACTTGCTTCTTCAACTCATCCATGAGAATGTTGGCATCTCTCAAGTTACCGAGAGATAAGTACCTAGTCCATAAACCAACAAATGTAATCTCAGCATCAATGTATATCAAAACAAGTATAATACCTAAAATTATCACATAATAAATACCGAAGAAGAAGACAATCACAACTGCAAAGCAAGCTTTTTCTCCAGAAAGTTAAACATGTAAAACTTACATCAAAATTGCACGCGCAATGGCTATATCATCTTCACCTGGATAGCACTGCATATATACAATGGACTTTATTACTTTCACTACCAACAGAAGAAAGCCGGCATGATGATTATAGGATGTTGCGTCAAATACAACCAAAATGAATAATAATAATAGCAATAAAAGCACTTATATGAGCCATATACTAGAAACTGGAAAAGAAAACCCCCCTATCCATCAACTGTCTCCAGTAAAAGGGACATGAATTTTCTTTGAAACAGCAAGTATCATATTTAGACTGTACTTGCAGGGTCTTAAGCATCATATTACCCCACTGATAATCTTTCAACAATGTTAACAGTAGAAAAACACAAATTCCATTTCAACAAAATAAAGTCCTTGAGAGCCTCTGTCTAAGGATTGATAATTGCCAATTGATATGCATTTAGATGGTAGATAAAGTTCCGCAATACATGTTATGGTCAACCTTGCCCATGAAGTTCACCAACGTTGAAGCAAACTTTTTTGGGTTTTTCCCTCGAACAAAGTGAAAGGACACTTTCACCATGTCCTGCAAAGAAATATCCACAAGTGACAAGTATTAGACAACTACAAAGCCTGAAACTCTTTATTTGGAAGGAATCTGTCCTTTTTATTTTATAAACCAAACTAGAGAGCGATATAGCAATTGACGAATCACGATTTGGAAAACATGGAAAAACAATACATAATAACTATCATCTCTTCTACAAGAATTTAGGGTTGACAACAAAAAAATCTGCAGCTATATAAATCATATTTTACCATCATCTTTTATCAAAACAGATTTATCTATTTAAGTTTAGATATGTCATAAGGTTTCTTCCCAATTCATTTCATTTTAAACATGTTCATTAAAAAAGCTCTTCCAGCAAGCAATGGAATTCGAAAAATTACAGATAACTTAAAAGATTACAAACAAACCACAGAAGAAAATGAATACACACTAGATCCAATGTTCTTAAATATTGGCACATCTAACTTTACACAAAAGCACCAGAAACTTTATCACATCCTAAGCAACTCACATGCAAGATGATACCACTGCAAAGCAAATAAATGACTTCAATATACCCAAAGCATCATCACTCTAGGAACACAATTAAACAGGAACGAGGTATTGGAACCTTGGTTAACACAAGAAGACCAAATTGACCACACTTGCCAGAGAACCAGCGTAGCCCTCTTGATATAGTCAATTTAATACATGGAGGAAGAAAATGCCTCGAAATAAGTGAATAGCTTTCCTCTGGACTTACCACCTCAGGAGATTCAGAGTATATATACTCAGCCAGCATATCATGCAGTTCCGGGGATCCGTTCTTGCGTGTTCCAAATTCAACTGACCACCTATAAAGAAATGACACAGTAAAAAACCTTGAAATTGTTCGCAAAATTATCTGTCACAAACAAGCCATCTAAAACATTTTAAAATTCCACATAAATGGCCAAATAAAGAAAAAGTGCATCTGTCAAAATCATATCTCTTTATGGTGCAAAAAATCTAGAGATAGAAAAAGAGGGAAAATATCATAACAAAAGTAATCAACCAGGCGCTTGTATATTAAGCCTTTTCTCAATGGGAAAGACATGAAAAATAGCTACCACCACAATATAACCCATTCAAAAAGTTCACGTGATACTGACTTGCCACAAGAAAAGAATATTGTGCACAAAAGTTCAGTTGTCAATAATCACCAAGAGATACAGGAGATAGGGATGACATCATACTTAATGGCAGCCCGTAAAAATGAAGAGCATGACTCGACACGTAATTTTGCAGCAGACAGAGCTTCAGACAGCTTCTGAATGTCATCATCAGTGTCAAGATGTTGAGGCACAGATACCCGGGGGAACTTCCTGTAGATTTTCTTGATACGAGCTAAAATGAGAGTTAGTCATGACCAAAATGAGGCAAAAATCAGCTATCCGTATCTGAAATCTGTAGTTACTGCAAGCAGAATAAAGACAAAATTGAATAATATGTCTCTAAGCGAAAATGAATTCATATGTATCTATTTGAAACCGTGTCCCAGATTGAGGGAGAAAGAGAAGAGGACTGGAAAAGAGTTGTACAGGTCCATAACATGATAAATCTCAAAACTAAAAAGGCTTCATCAAAGAGGGGTTCAAGCAGGTGAAACCTTCACGTGGTCATGGAGGTATTTGTCATGACAACTGTTATCACTAATCAATTTACAGAATCCTAATGGCCCCATAGTATAATTCAAGAAAGCCCTCAAAGGAGAGTGAGTGCTCAATAGATTTTTCTTTGGCAAATGGCTTAATGGAGGTAGTTCTCAATAAATTTTGCGCCAACAGTCCAAAAACAGGTCCTTTCATCACTGATGCTATCCTTGTTAAACAAATCATGCACACCTGCCAACTATCCTAATCTCAACCACCAAAACCCCCTGAATGTCCACCCAGAGAAATAAATAGACAGACTTTAAAAAGGAAATGAAGAAAATAAAACTAACCAAGATTATCATCATCGTAAGGACATTTTCCTTTTACAAGTATTTCCACAAACAACACAGCAAGCTCAGCCCCACAAGTAACCTATGCATGAAAAAATAGAGCAATGTTTAGTGCAATCAGGGGGAACTGACACTAAATTGGAGAAAGAAGTCCAATTTCTCTCCACTCCTATGCAACAAGAAATACAGACAAATCCAAATGCGAGTACTACAGTTAGACAGGAAGTGGTTCCAGTTTGAACCAGAAATATGGATCAAAAAGTTTTTCTAAATATATATGTGTGTGTATTTCAAATTCAATCTGTACACATCAATATCAATAATTTAGTCGAACGCTACGCATTATCTTGTTCACGGTCGTGTTTATCCTCTCTAAAATCATACTCCGGCAACTAGTTACAAAATCACATAGAAAACATTGTACATAAATGTAGCATTCCACAAGTATATTTACACTCAATCTACATAACTCACTACACAATAAAGTAAGATTAAAAAAAGAGAGGGGAATTAGAACCTGCTGATTTTCCAATTGTAGGCAGGCGCCGGACTGAAGAATATCCAGCGCTTCGGTGTATCTTTCAGCAGAGGCGTACCTGGAACCAAAATAGTAAGACTCGCATACTAATATAGAAAGGGGAAGCTATGCGGGCGAGTTGTACCTGGCGCAAAAAGACTTGTACATCTGTTGAGCTCCATAGAAATTGCCTTGTTTAACAACGATCTCTAGCTTGTCAATGTTCTGAAAGCCAAAAGGATCAACGGAAATCGATTGGAAAATCAGGGGATTCAGATTGCATATGAATGAACAGGAAAATTATGAGACCTCTGTCGCCGGAGGTAAGGCGGCGGTTGTTCGCTTGTTACTTCCTCTCTCCCGCGACATCTCTTCTTTCTCCTTCCTCTGTGTGCCTATCTCTTTTTTCTTCTTCTTCTTCTTTCTTTTCTCTTAAAATGCTAACTTTTAATATGCATTTATTAGAATAAAAAAAATTATTGTGTTTTACACCGACTAATTGTTAAACCGCATCATTTCATAATTGACGTAACTATTGAGATGATTTGATTTTGGAAAAAGTGCAAAACTGGCCATATAAGACAGAGAA
>JAULKK010000009.1:6932866-6944130 GCA_032355705.1 Rubia peregrina
TAGTAAATCGGCCCTCATGCAAAATAGAAAGTGGTTTTTTGACAATTTGAAGGAGGTTTATAATAACCTCCTTTGTTTATGAATTAACAAAGTAGGTTCTTGGAAGAACTGCCTTTAAATTGATACTATCAAAGGCAGTTGTGTAGAACTGCATTTGTTTGTAATATGTTCCAAACTCGAAAATTGGCTCCAAGTGTTATTACAAACTCGCAAGTTCGGCGGATGGAAAGTGTCAAACAAAACTTGTCAAACTCTTAAACTTGACAAGTGTCAAAGAAAATGAGGAGGAAAACAATATTCAAATTAATTTCTTCCACAAATTTAGCTACGCCTCATTTTTATTTGTCTCTCACTCCCACATATACTACTCCTCCACATATAAATTTTCTTATAAAGGTACATGCTTTAGTATGGCAACTTTATCAATTTGCGTTCCTGGCAACTCTATAAAAGCAAGCATACTTCAGATGAATTCAAAATCTTTCTTTCTTTGTTCGTAGGTGTTATTAGAATTTTCAGAAGACAGAACAACTTCTTTTTTTAAGAAAGGTAAAAGGTTTTTGTTACAATATTAAAAATTTATTATGCAACATGTATAAGTGATAGGTTTATAACCCGATTAATACAATCCAATTTTTTTTATTTCTTTAAATTTACAGTTTAAACCTTGGTCTTTCCATAACTTATGGAAAGATTGTCTCGGGTGAATTGGGTTTATCATATTCAATGATGAGGTGGCCCAATGAGACCATCCCACGGCAACATTAGGCTAAAAGCCAGACTAGACTTCCAGAATTGAAAATTGTTCGCGATAACGCCATCTTCGCCTTCACCCTATCTTCCTCTCACAAAGGTAACAGTTTGATCGCCTTTCTTCGTATCAGTAGCAAAAGGATAAAGCCAAAATCATCTGGGCTCAATCTCTGACCGTTTCTTGATGCATGTTTCTGCACTATTCAGCTCTGTGAATTCTTGAGAGCTTGATGATGGCGTCAACGTTTTTGAACTCCCCTTGTAACGTTGGAGCAATCAAGTGTGACTACGTTGGCCGTGCTGTCATTCGTCCCATGACATTTTCTGTCAAACGTAGGAGTGGCAATTTTGCGATCAGAGCTGGTGAGACCCGAATCCAGAAAACGGGATTGTCGGATGCTGAATGTGAAGCTGCTGTGGTTGCGGGAAACATCCCGGAGACGCCCCCTGCTCGGCCGATACCAGCTGCGCCTTCTGGCACCCCGGTCGTGCCATCACTCGTAAGTGTTAATTGGAAGGATGTCATCTTGTTTTGATGTGTGCTGAAATGTTGATGTGTGATGATGTAGTGT
Source organism: Rubia peregrina (assembly GCA_032355705.1). Lineage (NCBI taxonomy): Eukaryota > Viridiplantae > Streptophyta > Magnoliopsida > Gentianales > Rubiaceae > Rubia > Rubia peregrina. The sequence goes on from JAULKK010000009.1 coordinate 6,934,192, forward strand.
TTGGAAATTACCAAGGGAGTATAAAAAATATAATTCACTCAGCTTTTTGGGTTTAAATTAGTATTTTAAGTTTTATCTTCATTTGGAGCTAACAACCAATCTAGTTATTAGGCAATCTTCCCCTGTAGGCTGTAATCTCTTCAAAGGCCTTTTAGAACTTCCTGATTGCAGTAGAAAATGTTTTGTTATTGTTCATAATTTTCAGTGGAACAAAGAATGTGTGTTTAATCCTGTGGCTGTGGGTTGGATGTGATTAAGGTATTCGACATGTTTACTCCTTTGTCATTTGAATGGTATGAAGGTGAAACCGCATCAAGTTTTACTTTGAGTTGATCCAAACCTAGCACTCACTAGAATGTGTAGCAGTTCAACAAGTAATGCAAAATATACTCCTGCAATAAATGACTGTTTTCCTATGATCACGTTGAAGCCCCCTCAAATTTGAGCACCCCTTTAATATATTTAAAGAAATATGCTAATGTTGTTCTAGCTGCTTTCAAAGATACTGAAGACAAAACCATTGGTTAAGATATTTTTGTTAACAGCTTCTTGGTAGAGACAAACCCGTTTTAAATAGTAAACAGTGAGAACGGCTAGTCTCACGATTGCTTTTCTTTTGAGATTTGCTCATTAATTATGGTTGGACATTGGACCAGCTAATGCTCAACTAGAGGAGATGATATGCATGTATAAAAGTTCACCTTTTTGCTTTATATTTTGGCTATACTCCATACAGTTACTATTTGTGCACACATTTCTTTCAGCCAATAAGTCGACGTCCCCGTCGAAATCGTAGATCACCAGTACTACGTGCTGCCTTTCAAGAGACAACTTTGTCTCCTGCAAACTTGGTATATCCTCTTTTTATCCATGAAGGTTAGTGATGCTAACCTTCTTCTGCTTCTTGTTTTAATCCATCCTCCTGATTTCTCTCTTGCTTGGAATTTTTTTTCACTCCGTGCTTGAGTTAAAACATATCATCCTCTTTTCTGTGAACCTATAGGTGAAGAAGACACACCGATTGGAGCAATGCCCGGATGCTACAGACTGGGATGGAGACATGGCCTAGTTGAAGAGGTAAAGGAACTCTTTTGGATTCTTTACCTTGATGACTGTAATAAAAGGGTTTTGTGTATTTACCTTCAAATGAAATCATAAATCTCAAGCACAATTACCTGATTAGGTTGTTCCATAGTGTACTTTGTGCAACTGTACTTTCTTTGGTGAAAGGAAAAATAGTGCCAACATATATGTTTTGCACAAGAATGCAATAATGTAGAGCTTCTGTAGTCAAAGGAAGATGTTAGTATTAAAGTTAAGCTTTTGTATATTGATCACTTGGAAAGAAGGAAGTATGAAAATGTTAGACATAATGATCACAAAATTGCATGCGAGTTAATTTGTTTGATATATCCTATCTACCAGGAAGATAAATCTCTCACCAGTCACCACTGAGCTGACTTCTATGATCACTGTTGCAGGTTGCCAGAGCTCGAGATGTTGGTGTCAATAGCATTGTGCTCTTCCCAAAAATTCCAGATGCTTTAAAGGTTCTTATTTTCCATTCCGACATCTCTTTTTATATTTGACGTTGTAAGATAAATTCATCTTTCTTTTTTCAGTCCCCAACAGGAGATGAAGCTTACAACGAAGATGGACTTGTACCTAGAACTATTCGATTACTCAAAGACAAGTATCCAGATCTTGTATGTTGTAGCCTTATTAATTTCCACTTGAAGTATACACCATTACAAGGGGCCTGCTGTAGTTCATGACTAGGTTACGTGATGCTTCTCTGAACAGGTTATTTACACAGATGTTGCTTTAGACCCTTACTCATCAGATGGACATGATGGCATTGTGAGGGAAGATGGTACATTTTACTTTTATAGCGCACCTAGTGTCTATATTCTGAATTGATTTTTTTGGTGGCTTGTTCGTATGGAGCTACTGATAAGCTCATAGGAAATCTGATTCTTTATATTAGCTTGTTTTCTCGTATGTTCTCTTTGGATGGTAGTTATCAGTTTTAAAACTGGCTGACGCGTGAACGAGTAGCACCATAGGCGGTTTGGAAGCTGTTCTTCACTATTCTATGCTGATCCATTTTTGACTGTTATATTTCGATGTCATTTTATTTTAGTTGCAGAAGTTAGAAATAGATAAGCTGCTATAAGCAATAGTGTGAGGTGGAAAGTATGAAGTCTTTCTGAATAGAAATGTGGAACTTGAAGTGCAAACTTGCTGGCTTGTTCTCTAGATCATGTGGCTTTCATATCTTTCTCCTTAACATGAACACTTAGGGTTGTGAGTTGTAAAATAATTCTCTCTATGAACTTTGGTCCAACTGCCTGGTTTTTGTAACGTGTTTTATATGCTCCCCCTCTAAAAAAATTGAAAAATGGTTGATCTTTAATCCTTGTTACTCACACAAATTAATCTGTGCTTCAGGAGTCATAATGAATGATGAAACTGTCCATCAATTGTGTAAGCAGGCTGTTGCACAGGTACCATCCGTAGCTCATTTAGAATTTCCAGACTTTTTTGTGAAGATGAGATCTCAGTTTTCTTTCTTTCTTGAGTTTCAATTATTCAAAACTGAGCAGTATAGGTTTTCCATTCGATGGGTGCTGTCTAAACTTTATAAGAACGCGATACAAGTAATTTAATCTTTTAATAATCTATATTATTGTAGGCCAGGGCAGGAGCTGATGTTGTGAGTCCTAGTGATATGATGGATGGTCGTATTGGAGCAATTCGGGCTGCTCTTGATGCTGAAGGTTTTCAGCACGTGTCAATTATGTCCTACACAGCAAAGTAAATTATTTCTCATGTTCAGTCTTGATTTATGATATCTTGATGTGTTTTATGGGTTATGAAATGTCTTGACTTTTGACAACATATTTTGGCCAAAGTACAATGTTTTCATGAACTGAATGAACACTTGAAATTTTCAGTTAGTTTTTTTGTCAAAAAATATGGTGGTTCTAGAGTACAGTTTACAAAAGCTTTATCTCTGACTAGCCTATGAGGTGTCTTGTTGAACCCCTAGTTCTCCAGATTTCCTACCAGGTATTATGAACTCTTACTAGTTTGAGTTGGTTGTGTTAACCACTACAATTTACAAAAGCCAAAGAAATGTGATGAAAAATCGAAACTAAGCCTCTGTCCCACTAGGTGGGGTCGGATCCGTGGATCATATCTCACTATTCGCCACCTTGTTCATTCTAGACACATGGTATCACTAATATTTGACTATAACATTTCCTTAAGAGTCTGTTTCCTAGTATTTATCGGTCTTTGCCATACCCGTTTTGTTTGTTTCAATGGTTCCCTATTTTCTAGACATCTTATTGGGGCATCTGAGGATCTCCTACATGCATGGCCAAACCATCTTATACTAGTTTCTCTTATCTATTCAGAAACATAGGATATGTATATTTTGAGGCTTAGTAGTATCCCGTTGCATGGTTTGCCACACGTCTTATATCATCCCAAATGCTATGTGTGTGTGTGTGTGTGTTCTAGTTCTCAAACCAGTTATTGATATCTAGGTCAACCTTTTTGTTGAGGAATAGATTTCAAAAGCTGTTTCTCATGGTAACTTTTGTTTTCCTTATCGGTTCTTATATACCTGACACTGAATGGTAGTGCAGGTATGCGAGCTCATTTTATGGTCCATTTCGAGAAGCATTAGACTCAAACCCACGTTTTGGTGACAAGAAAACGTCAGTGAAAATTCCGTTCTTTATTTTCTATTGATGTATAACTATGAAGAGCTCAATTTGCATCTTTTCTATTGCATTCAACAGTTATCAGATGAACCCTGCAAACTATAGAGAAGCTCTTATTGAGACCAGTGAGGATGAAGCTGAAGGCGCTGATATCCTTCTGGTTGGTTTTTCATAAATCCGACTGTGAGCTAACAAATCTCAACTGATTTGCTAATTAGTTATAATATTCATTTCACAGGTGAAGCCAGGTTTGCCCTATCTTGACATAATACGGCTTCTTCGGGACAACTCCTCCTTGCCGATTGCTGCTTATCAGGTACTTGAATCATGAAAGCCATGATGACTAAGCTTTTGGTGTATTCTAGCAGCTTTTCAGACTGTCCGGAAGTTTATTTACTTCATGTGATTGATTGACATGTATCATACTCCATGGTTCAGTGTTTAGGAAGTGTATCAATTCATTCTTAGAGGAGTAGTAATGAGAACTTAAGATTTCGTAAATTGGGACCCAAGCAGAAACGATAGAAAGAAGGATTTTCATCATCTTTGTGTTTGAAGTTCAAGTTGAGTATTGAAGGACAGGGGTGACTGATTTGAATATAACTCAAATATACCTATAGAATGAGAAAGGTAAATAGCCAACTTTGAAACCATTAACACAACCTGGAAAACTTTTACTTGACTCGAAAAAAACTTATATTAAGAATGTATAAAACCTAAAAATTCCTTAATAATTTCAGACTTACTAATGTATTGATAATTGCTGTGTTTTATCAAAAGTGAAATACACACAATTGCTGTGTTAAATGGGATTAGTTGACATGACTTGTTTTCGCCCGAAAGGGCCAAAACCCTTGCCTCCTTAATACCAATCAGATGTTATGTTCGAGACAGGTTTGGTGCTGTGTCACAAGTTGATACTTCTAGTTGTTCTCTGCAAATGTTCATGATTGGTGACCTTAAGGTTTACAATGTCATGTATTCCGAAAAGTGCAGCTCTCAATAGTCACTGAACATGACAAGAAAAATAGCCTGAGACGGAGGAAGAATCCAAACATATATACAATATCCAATCTTTGATTGTGTTTATTTGGAAGCTTAATCTTGTCTGATATCCTGTATCCAGGTCTCGGGCGAGTACTCGATGATTAAGGCTGGTGGTGTCCTGAAGATGATTGATGAGGAGAGGGTGATGTTAGAGTCTTTGATGTGTCTCAGACGAGCTGGAGCAGACATCATCCTCACATACTTTGCCTTGCAGGCCGCTAGATGCTTATGTGGAGAATGATCGTATCCAGGGTTGGTACTTCAATAAAAGTTCTTGGTCACAATAAAATTTTCCAGACCTTAATGTTAACTTGCTGATTTTTTTGGTAATTTATGTATGCTGAGTGTAACCTTGTCATCGTTCTGTAGCGTAGAGTGTTGTGCTGTGATCTTGGTGAGCTAATGTACAATGACTGAAGTATAATGCCAAACATGATACCTATTTTGAAGCAGAGTAATCGATTTTGTATTTGAACTTCTCTAACTTTTCTGTACCGTGGACAGATGCCATCTTAGTTGCTTTCGTTTCAACATTTTCATTTCTGAAAATCTAGCATTGCTTTCGCGCTGGTAACAAAAGTGGTTATATTTGAAGTGTAGAGAAAATTCATTTCGTCCCATTTTTTTGATAATTCCGTTGTATTTTACTTGCAGTCATTTTTCAGAAGTATCACAGAGTAATTAAGATGCGTTCTTCCTCTGGAAAGAGGGTTACACTTACTAAAAAAACATTATATTCCATTCCATGTAAATTCCAGGAAAAAAAAGGTTAGAGCAGTCAGTTATGTTATGATGAGTTATGGTAAACAAGAGTTGGAGCTGCAAAACAAGAACATAATGTCGGTGCCTAAAACTAGGAGGCTTAAACATCAGTAAGCCTGAGGTCCCAACCTTATGCACAAAATGCATCCCAATCTCGTGTGTTGATTTCTACTGCATTTTACAAGCTCTAAGCTTGAGCTTTGATCTCATATCTGCCTGCAGAGAAGACAGGAGAAAAGTCGTGAACACGAGTGAGTATCTCGTAGCTTCAAATTTCACCCACATAAGCTCAGAATGACAGCAAGTCATCTATACATTGCAGATTGTCAACGTTGAACGATGAAAGGGCACTAATCCTTACCTGCCGTATTGGTTCTGGGATGCGGAATCTGCAAGTCATCTTCACAACATTGATGGTAAAGTATTATATTATCTCTTACCGCTCCAAAAGTGTTTCCAGAGTCCCCAATTAGAGGGAATACATCTCTTGATGATGTTCCTTCAACTTCAAGGAGATTTTTTACTCTGTCGATTGTAATACCATCAACATGATGTAGCTGACATGCATCCAACAGTGAAACCAAAGATACAAATGTATTAGCAAGATCATTTAGCATGCAAAGTTCCCATTGCTCCATCAGTTCACACAACTTTCTTTTTTAAATACGGGTGTCCAACATCAAAAGTGCATCAGACAAAAGATAAGTAATCAGCACAGAGTGAGGAGTAACTAAAGACTTCTGACAAACGTCATGTAGCCACCATTGAAATTTTAACAACTAATTAGTTCAAATGAGGGAGAATCTATTAAGGACCGTTGGTGTGGTGGTTTGAATTGACATCAAAGATGACATCCCCATTCTAAAGGACAATTTTTTGCAGCAATATATTTCACGCAATGCACAGTTGACTGTCTACTTGACACTGTAGCTTCCTTCATGCTAGGAATATGAGAAAAGTTGTTTAAGAGATTTGGCTAACATTCTCAAAAACTTGTTGGAGTAGCAATACAAAATTACAAGAAAGGATGCATACTATAAAGCTTACATTTTTTCCTATTCCAATGGTGGGGAGATCAGCTAAAACCCCTAGATGACATGCCGAACCAAAACCTATAAAGACTTGCATTGGTTAGAGCTTCCTTAGATCAACAAGTTTATAAAGCAACTGCATAAAACCAATCAATATACATAAGTTGTCATTATAATCGAAAAGGGATTGGTTTTTCCAAACATCGATAAAATTCCAAGTAAGTCAGAGAAATCCTCTGGAATTCATCAACGACTAAATAAAGTCCACCATACAAGATCAACTATCAGTGTTGTGAATTCATCTACTAAATAATAAAGATGCAAAAAAACTCCGCACAATGTCGCCATCGCTATCAGAATACACACACATCCGTGCAACATTTTGTACTTGGCATATATTCTACGTTCTAGCAACTTCAATCTACAAAGGATAAGAAAAAATCAGAAAAAATGTATCAAACTTGAAGATTTCTTAGCCAGGAAAGACAAAACCTACAATGATTCAACTTAAAGACCAAATTGTAGAAGTGACTCTAAACCTTAGTTTTATATTATTAAATGAAACGCAATATCAAAAGAGCTATGAGATCAAAACTTCCAAGCAAACTTTTCAAGGTGAACATAGTTTTAAGAAAGCATCTCCATTATGTCAGAAAAGTAAAAACAATCACATTGTTTAGAAAATTTACCCTATCTTTAGTCCAAAAAGGAAAAAAAAACCTTGCCTCGAGGATGAAGTAAGCCATTGCCATCAACCGTCAAAATCTGTTAGCAAAATGAAACGTCGAGGACATTATATTGAATTTTACAAATTGCAAATTCAACAGAAAGAGTACAAAAAATTCTGCTGCCAGCACATATGTGTGAAGTAAAACATTTAAGAGAAGAAGCAAAGTTTACTTGAGCATAAAATGGATGAGCAGACTGCTTCATTTTCTCCAAAAGCTGCAGAAGTACCGGAGCCTAAAAACAAGAAAACAAAATCAAGCGGTGCCAGAGCAACAAAAAATAATTTCGGGGCAGGAAACCACTATTCAAATTATTTGAAACATGTAAATATAAAATAAGAAATAAAGGAAATCGGTTACTACCTCTCTTCGGACCACTCCAAATCTAAAATGGACACTTACACCCTATTCATTTAAACTGAACGGAATTCTATTATTAATATTGCTGAGCTAAACTAAACTGAACTGAATGAAACTCCACAAGAACATTGATCTCGAGTCAAGTCTAAAAGAGGAGCCTTGCGATTCAGTTGGTCAGAGCTAACTCTGACAGTAAACTTAATTATCCAATCAAACTGCACAGAATCTCCTAAATACGTGCAATAACAAGAGCGCATAAAAGTGGACATTTACAAATTGCATGTTACACTAAATTCAACAAGATTATGTGCATATATATAAGGTAAAAAGCAGAAACAGGAATAGATTCTGCACGTACCTCTCTAAAGGCGAGAAAACCAGGAAGATGAGGGACCTGGAGCTTGACGATGGAGGAGTCTTCATAGACGAGGTCGAGATTGTTAAGGTTCAACACCACAAGTGCAGCGCAGGCGATTGAGGGATGATGGATCCTCCTTTGAGAAACTCAAGTCAACTCCACCCACAAATTTCAGTTCTTCATATTTGAAGTTATCTTGTGTGATCAACTTTGTCTTGAGTGCGTCCTGGATCTCCGCCCATTTGCATCGAAGCTCTGAGTTCTCAGCCACGCCCCTTTCTTCCATCAAATTTTCGAGATCACAAGAAGCTGTGGAAGTTATCAAATTATTAATGAAAAGAGAAAAGTGTTTTTATATCCCTACCTACTTGACATAAGTGTCAATATAACCCTCAGATAATTTTAAGTGCAAAAATAATCATACCTAGTTGATGTAAGTGCCAATATAACCCTTAGACCCCATTTCCGCCAGATCACCGCCGGTTCGGCGGTGGCTCGGCGGAAATCCGGCAAAAATCCGGCGACATGCGGCGGTCCTGCGAAAATGGGGTCCGAGGGTTATATTGACACTTACATCAACTAGATAGAGTTATTTTTACAATTAAAATTATCTGAGGGTTATATTGACACTTATGTTAAGTATGTAGGGTTATAATGATATATATCCCAAAAAACAACCGTTCACCATCTCCCATAAGATGGAAAGATGGAGGGAAAAGAATACCGGAGAAAAAACTTTGCAGGAAGAAAAAAGTAGCGGACAACGACAATATATATTATCAGTCTGGTCGACATGTAATATAATTATAATTTATGTTTTCACATGGAGCTCTCTCCACCCAGATGAGAATCATCATTTATTGACAATGGACATGACCATAAATGAGAAAGAAAGACCTCATTCATTGATATGATCCTCACAGGCCACATTGATGAGAAGCATTAATAATAATTACTGTAACATCCCGCCTTTTTCCTAAAATCTCATTCCTTCCCCGTGATCGAGTTGAAAGCATGGGGGTGGGCTGGTGCCGAGTTAACAGAATGAGTGGCCGCTCGTGTCGACTACTGCGTGTGATTTACGTTAACCAGTCATCGCCTTCGTGCGTGTGTTCGTGGATATATCCAGTGTTACAGTCTAAACTCTACAACTCTACAACTCTACACCCAGATAATGTTCATCAAACTCCGTGCCCATAAGACAAAGTAGTAATTTTTTGGTTATATAAGAAAGTCAACGTTTTTTCTATTATTGTTTTAATTATTTGTATAGTTAATACTTCATTTGTCCCAGAGAAAATGACACATTTACTTTTTTACGATGTTCAATGATCATGTTTGACCAACAATATCTTTAGCTACACACAATAATTTTGCATAAAAAGTTGATATTTAGAAAATAGATGTTAAAAAGAATCTAACAATATCTCACATTATATTTTTATTATATATATACATTAATATAAAATTAGGGTCAACGTTCGTAAAATTTGACTTGGAAAAATAAATGTGTCGTTTTCTCTGGGATGGAGGGAGTATATTGATAACACATAATCTTATTTTAAACCGATTAACCGTTACACATAGTCGTTTTACGTTCAGTATTAAATAAGATGATTTGATATTTATTCTCTTATACTCTCTCATTCCCAGCTGTTTCTGCAGAGATAATTATCACGTTGTTTAAGAAAAATATTTGACCGTTAATATATTTACCTACGTATAATAACGGCAAATAAAGAGTTAATATTTAGCAACCATTTGTTACGACGAATTGAACAGTATCATATACGATAGTATTGTTGTTCATATATTTATTCAAATGTACGATCAACTTTGATGGGGAATGATAAGAGGTCAAAAACATCATTTATTATTATTTTTATATTTTAATATTTTTAGGAGGTCAACATTATACT
>JAULKK010000009.1:6946930-6957036 GCA_032355705.1 Rubia peregrina
AACATTGAAAAACTAGATGTATTAGCTATAAATTTTAATTAGGCGTTGTAGTGTGTAAACCTGACAAAATAATGTTACAATTTTAAATTAATGAGAACGAAACACTTAATTTTTTTTAAAAAGTGGGTTGGCTGGTCAACTATAAAATAAATGAGGCAAGACTTTTGACCATGGTGTTAGAAAAGGAGGACACTGAAAATGAAAATCATTGACCAACTACTACAAGTATGGTTCCCATTTCCAAGTAGACGAACATTCCGATGCTGGAGGCTCCGAGATACTATTGGCACACGTGTCCACACCTCCAAAACGTCATTGCCGAGGGCTTCTTCCTGTTCCCGCACACACAAATGGAAAACTCAAATATACCCTTCCAAGTTCCAACCCATGCACGGACCGAATCTCAATTCCTTGGAGCCCAGGAGACGAGGCTCTCAGACGTCAACCGACAGCGACCATACCAGTTGGGCCACTTGGAAAAGCATCCTTTCCTCCACATAAAACACCGTATCTATCGCCCCGTACAACGCCGATCCTCACCAGATTGCCCTTTTCCGTTTACATTTTCTGAGGTTTTGGATTTTTTTACAATTTCGTTTCAGTTTTTAGCTTACTTGTTGAAATTCTGGCCGTAATTTGCTACTCCTATTTGCCATTCCAGAGGAAGTCGGTTTTTGTTTCACTGGAGAGTAGGTTTTGTGCAGTTGTGTTTGTGGCTTGATTGCATTTAAGAGCTAAAATCTGCTTATCATTACTGTTCTGCAAGTTATGAGTGCTTCGTTCTAATTTGATTTTAACTGTTGTGCGCGATCTTTGAATTTAGGACCTAGAGACATCCTCCTTCGTTTTCATGCTAGTCTTCTTCACGGATTGTATTTGCGTCGTTGATGCCTCCATACCTTTCTTGTGTTTTCTTGACACGGCTTTATTCCTGCAGTTGGTTTACGAGAGAAGCTGCAATTAGATGGGGTGGGGAAATATATACAAGAGGCGCATGAAGGTTTTTGCGTTGGCTACTGTAATTTATTTTGATTACAAGGTATTTCTATGTCTGAGTCCATTGAAGATTAGTGTTGGTTTTTTCTGAAGGAATCCTTTTTTCTTATACGTGTGCGTTTGATTTCGTACTCTAAAGGCTTTACAACAAAGGGACAAGTGGACAAGTAAATCAAAGAAAGATGCACTATGGAAGAAAGCCCATGAGCGCAATGCCAAACGTGTGCTTAAAGTGATCATTGAACTGGAGGGTTTATGGGTTAAATTTGGACAGTATATGTCCACTCGTGCTGATGTGCTTCCACCGGCTTATATATCCCATCTGAAGCAATTGCAGGATTCTCTTCCTCCACGAGCTCTAGAAGAGGTAATATGTTTAATTAGTCTTCCAGTGTTGGAATTTTTGTTTGGTTGAGTGCAAGTTTTGCTTTCCTTTCTTATCCAAGTGCTGTCTGCCGTTCTGTGAGTTTCCGTGCCATTTATTCAGAGCTTTTTAACTCTGGAAATTTGTTATGCAAATGTTTCTGTGTTTGTGAAAGTGAACTTCAGAGTTCGAAGCTTGTTAACCGTAATTGTCAGATAGCTACTATCCTGCTAGGAGCTCTTAATATTAGTGGACTGCAACCAGCAGTGGTTTAAGTTGGATCAGGGAAACAAAATTCAGCTTAGTAAGATAGGTTCTGCTGGGTAGTTGATTGAGGATTTATCTCCCCTGGTTGCCACAAAAAGGGAAATTCTTGGGTCCAATATTGTCTAGTGTGTAAGTGTCATTTTCCTATCAGGTGGTTGCTACTTTCACAGGGATAGTTGATACTCATTTTTGAGGTCCCTCTTAATATACTTGATTCTCATTTGTATCATTACTATGCAAAGCACCTATGTCTTGTATACAAAGGAACAGGTACATATACACTTATACAGTCATCGGAAACAATAATAAGTGATTGAAAAGAAGAGAAGCAAAAAACAGGCAGAAATAATTTTGAAAGAAACAGCTAACTTATGCTGGGCTTAGTCAAATAAAATGAAATAATAATCTTGGCTGAACGATGGCAAAGTATGATCTGCATAGGCAACCATACAGGCAACCATACATAATGGGGTCAAGGCTTGGTTGCTGTATGTGTTGCGTACAATTTACTTGTAATTAAAAAATAGAGCTTGTCTGCATGGGTTTTCCTTGCTAATTTGTCTTCCATATTGCTGCAAGTATTAAATATTTTTATTATAATACGTATTGGTAAGTTTGATTTGTTGAAAGATCTAAAACACTGCTAATATCTCTTAAACAGGTTTGCCGAACAATAGAAAGAGAGTTGGGGAAATCCATTGAAGAACTATTCCTCAAATTTGATGAAGTTCCCCTGGCAACTGCGTCGGTAAGATCTTAAAAGCTATCCTTGAATGATTAGTCCAAAAATGTTCCAACGATTCTTAATTTCTCCTTACTCTATAATTGCTCATTGTACTGAAAAGAAAGCAAACAGCAGTAACAATAACTATGTTGGTTCTAATATTTTTTGCCATCATTTTTGGCTGAAACACTTTTCTTTATGTACATTTATGTGTCATGGTTTTTCTGTAATTGCCTTTCTGTTGTCTTTCTCTTTTTGTTTGAGTGAATCACTCTGCATTTCTTACTCTCTGTACTGGTTTCTCCAATTTACTCACCTACTGGTTTTACTCCAGTGTTTTTTTCTTAATGTTCTCATTGCTTATTCTATTTAGTCTAGCACGTACTCTTTAAGCATTCTCATTTTTATTATATTCAGTTCATATTCAGATTCCAGAAGTTTCCAAACACACTGATTTGTAAGTATCACCAGTCTTAGATTGAGATATTAAATTTCCTCTTTGAGAGGTGCATCATTTATAGGCTGCGGAAAATATTAAACTGTTCCGTTTATGTTATGCTTCCTTGACTTTGTTGAAAACTTGGCTTCATATTTGATCTGCAACCTAGTGATCTTGGAATGATATAGCTGTATGAGTTATGACCATCTTGTTGCTCATTTTCACTTTGTAGGTATTTGTAGATGAAATTCTTTCATGTATGGAAATGAATTTTATGTTTGCCTCTATATCAGATAGCACAAGTTCATCGTGCGACCCTAAAGGATGGCCAGAATGTAGTAGTCAAAGTTCAGCACGATGACATTAAGAAGATAATATTGGAGGTTTGCTCATTGCCCAGCCTTCGTTCTGGAGATATGTGGTGCCGCTACTAGTTTATCTGAACTGTTCATGATCATTATGTTTGTTCTGTAGGATCTGAAAAATGCAAAGTCAATAGTTGACTGGGTAGCATGGGCAGAACCCCATTTTGACTTTAACCCAATGATAGATGAATGGTGCAAAGAAGCACCGAAGGAACTAGATTTTAATCACGAGGCTGGTGAGCTTAATTTTCTTGCAGAAATGTCTTAGCATTTTTTACGTAGTTTTTGTACGAAATGTTATCCAGCTTTGATTTCAATTTTGTAGAAAATATGAGAAAAGTATCCAGAAATCTAGGGTGCAACAATAAGAATGAAGGTGGTCCACCTGCTTTTCATGTGGATGTATTGATTCCAGAAGTTATAGAGGTTGCTCACTTTTCACTGTTCGTCTTTCCATTTTTGGGGGTTCTATCTTGTTCTTTTTACATTATTTAAAGATCCAGTTGTGGGTGATTTGGTTCCATTTCTAAGTCAATATGTAGATGTTACCGTATGTAGAACTACAAAGCTTCTTGAGAATTTTTAATATTACAAGTAATTCCCCCTGTTTGGAAGGGAGTTTACTGCCTTCCATTAATTTATGCATAATATGCATTTGAAAGCCTATCCAAAAACCATGATGGGGTTGTGTTGCAATTTATTCACAACTCCTACTAAGATGTCATTGTTGATGATGGGGAAATTGCAATAGTTGAGGCCATTCTATCACGTTATTAGTTTTGGCAATGATATTGGTGTCACAGAGAGTTGAACACTTTTCTGGGATATGTTGAAGTATCATTTGGGCTTTTTTTTGGGGGGGGGGGGAGGGGGAGTTGATGTGATTGTTATCACTTTTAGCTTCCGGAGAGTGGTAAATTGCATTTGTGGTAATGCAATCCACATTTTCATTCTGGCAAATGACAATCAGGGTTTAGCTGTCCAGGAAACTGTTTTGTATTAAAGCGGTTAGCAGTGACTATTGAATAAGTTTTTTAGGCTTGAGTTGGGTTAAAAGCACGGAATGTATTTGCACCATCACCATCTTCAAATAAAGTATTTTCTACAGTACCACCATGAATTTCTGTTATTAAGTGAAGTACTGTAATTGAGACTAATAGAAGTTTGACTCTCGGGGTTGCTTTTAGATGTTGTCACTCACATACTTGATATTAATTATGCTGACTGTGCACCTCCCCTGATTGGAAAATAAAATTTTGACTATGACTGCGAGTACTATTATGTTCTCTGGAACATTTTTAAGCGACTAATCACCATGTTTTATAATATCTTTGCTTGTGTCTTCAGTCCACAGAAAAGGTTCTCATTCTTGAGTATATGGATGGAATTCGGTTAAATGACCTTGAGTCACTAGAGTCTTTTGGTGTTGACAAACAGAAGCTTCTAGAGGAAATAACACGGGCATATGCTCACCAGATTTATGTTGATGGATTTTTCAATGGTGATCCTCATCCTGGTACAATATTAGCACTACCTCACATCTCTTTATGTTTCTCATTTTCCTTAAATGGCATCAGTAGTCCTGATGTTGACACTGGCTTTGCTGCATATTATAGGGAACTTTCTTGTGAGTAAGGAATTTCCTCATCGTCCAATCCTTCTTGACTTTGGGCTGACGAAATCACTGTCAAACTCTGTAAAACACGCTCTGGCTAAAATGTTTTTGGCGTCTGTTGAGGTTAGATTTCTGCTTTACTAGGTTTTTGTCGATGTAGAGCCTATAACCGATCTTGAGTGTTTCTGTGCTGCAATATCTCATGTCTTTGGTACATCTATCATTTCATAATCATATCTTCTACAGTTCGACTGTTACTTTGTTACTACTTATTTAGAAACACGGCTCTTGATTTTCTACCTTTCGTTCTGAGATGCTCGTCTCCTTCAATCAGTATTGACTTATTTTATGCTTAATACCCCTGATATATCATGAGTGTAGTGTCTTATTTTTCGACAATATTTGTTTTTGGACCACACCTTTGTTTTTCTTTTGGAGTGTTGTATGAGGATAATTGAAAGATATTTTATGAATGTTGTATTTGAGTGCCAGGGTTGGAAATAACAGAGCCCTTTGTTTTTTGCTACTACCCTTGGCATGCAAGGTTTACAAAGGTTTATTTGTTTGTCTTAATCTGTAGCCCTAGGGATTGGTAGAGATTCTTCATCAGAGAGATTGAGATGTAAAAGAATTCAGAGAGACAGGTTAGAATGCAATAAAACAAGGATAGATACTGATAGGATATTGACCTCATTAAGTGTATAAAAATGGAATAAGAACATTTTAGTTGATGAAGGAATAAAATATTGGCTGAAGGAATATTCTTATAAAATTGACGAGGTTGATAGAAAGGAATTTACAGTGGGCAAGCTAGATTTGCACATTTGTAAAATTTATCCTTGGGAGAGCAGAAAGAGGATTTGGAAAAATGAAAATTGGTGGTAGTTAGTTGGTTTTGATGATATTACGATTTCATGGAAGTCCCTTAGAAAAGTCGGGATTACATTAATTTTATATATATATATATATATATATCTTATGAGGACTATAAATATGCCTAATCAATAGAGAAAAGTTTGTTAACTCCCATGTAGTAAAATGTGGTTGAATCACATTCTTTGGGCCTTGAACTAAGAACAATTTAAATTGCTGGCTATAATGAAAAAATGGTATGAATGTAGTCCAATCAGCTCATATGGTCAAAAAGGAATGCCTTGCGCAAATCACGTGTCTGGCAAGGGTATAATAGTCCTAAAAATCTGATACTATTATGTAGGCCCTGTAGGTAACTACCACCTTTTCCACCTACCTCCAACACTACCAAATCCCTTAGCTGATTTAGGTATTGAGCTTGAGCAGAGTTTAATTCCATGCACATCTCAATTCAATCAACTTATATTTCTGCTTGTAGGGTGACCAAGTGGCGCTTCTTTCTTCTTTTGCGGAAATGGGGCTCAAATTGCGTTTGGACATGCCAGAGCAAGCAATGGAACTTACAAACGTCTTTTTCCGTTCATCCAGACCTGCAAATGAAGCTCTTGTTAGCACATCTGTTTCTGTTGAATTTTTTTCTTCCCTCTATTTTACGTTGGACTAATCTGCTTCCTTGGATCAGGATACTTTTAAATCTCTTTCTGAGCAAAGAGATAAAAACATGAAAGTCTTGCAAGAAAAGATGAAGCTCAATGAAAAGGAAGTCAAAAAATTTAATCCAGTAAGTTCATTTTTTATATTTTACTCTTTTGTGCTTTTAACATTTTTAAAATTCTTCACTTTCCCAACCTTAAGAATTTTTCGCTATAATTTCCAGGTTGATGCTTTCCCAGGTGATATTGTGATATTTTCAAGGGTCATCAATCTACTTAGAGGTATTAAATGTGTCTTAATGTTTTTCTTGTTACTGAGAGTTCCATATCCCATTTTTCTTATCAGATAAATAATAAATATTTCAGGGCTTTCATCAACAATGAATGCTAGAGTAGTCTATGTTGATATAATGAGACCATTTGCTGAATATGCTCTGCAGGGGTAAGTCATTAATTAGTGCGTTGGTTTTATCATGGAAATTTATGGTCTCATGTAGTTTATTAACATCTATTTACAGTAAACTAACAAGAAGCCCGTCATTGAACACTCAGTGGATCTTCAATAGTCCTGTCCACTCTGATGCTGAGGTCAAGCTGAGGAATCTTCTAACTGAGCTTGGGAATGCTAATAAAATACTTGGAATCCAGGTGAATTGTTGAAAGTGTTTTTCCTCCCCTATTTTTGCTCTGATGATTATAATAGGGACACAACACACTTTTTGGTCTTGCACTTCAGTCTTTTGTTATTCATGATGCATGATCTATAGTATCAAAGAAGAATGAAGACGTGTTCTTTCTTTTATCACTTACGTGCCATGAGACTCAAAGTCTCATGCATGATTATGATTTTTATGAACGGGAGAAAGAAGTGAGAAATCTTCTTTTCAACTCTTGAGTCTCCCACTCCCGTTGAAGCTTCTCCTTTTGTTTTTTTCTGAATCTTTCGATGTTCATTTTTTTTCTCATCAAACAAATGACATCCTTTTCTGGGCACTAGCCACTCTTAGCATATTTTTTTGTGCATCTTACTTCTCATTTTTAACTAGCCATTCTTAGCAAAATATTAAGATATCTCATTTTTATTACTCAAACAGGCATGAAATGCATGCATAGATATTTCCATAGGGTGAACTGGTCTTCAATCTTCTTAATATTTGAAGATGCAACAGTATAGTTTGTTGATGTTTTTTCCCAATTCCATTAAGGTAAGGTATTAAAGTCAAATTCCCAAAATTGTGTCATTGATTTTGCTAAAATAATGTGAAAAATTGAAAAAGGACCAGAAGTGAAGACTGGAAGGAAAAATAAGTTGGAAGTTGGAACAAGACAAAAGACGAATTAAGAAAAAAACACACCCAGGAAGTGCTGGCTTTGAAGATCCAGCGATAGTGTCTCATTTTTGTTTGTTAAAGGGTATTATAAGAGAATGCATTCAATTATCCCGAAACTAATTCTTGCTCTGACAATACGGAAGCCTTCATATAAAATGTCAATACATCTCTAGCGGTCTTACATGGGATAAATTTTAAAGCAACGCCAGTAAAATTATTTAGAAAATTGCATGGTACCCAATATGGAAGTAAAACCTAGAGCCAAAAATCAGATAACATAGTTAAGTTACCTATTTCATGGAAGGGGAGCATATGAAGTATTGTTTTGGTTGTAAAATTGATATGACTTTCCTTTTACGAAGACATCGCTAAATGCTACTCCCCCTTCCTAAAGTTTACTACACACTCTATTAGTCTATTTATAAGGCTGCCCAAGAATATTTTCCCACTTCAAATACTTGCTGTTTCAGCATGTTTCAACTCATTCTCAGCCACTAATTTAATTTTTTTACTTGTATTTATTTTTCAACCCATTCCCTTCCACTCAAGTACTCTTCTTTAATATGCGTGCATTCTACACATGTAAAGTAGACCCTGAGAAGAAGAGAGTTACTTCTCTAATGTTAGCCTGTTAGGCTTTGATTTTTGTTTTCATTGATTCGATCTGGGCATCATATAAATTTAATTTTTGATAGCTTACGGGATGTGAGTACTCCTTGGGGATATTGTCCTTGATAATTTTTTCGCATGGGTATTTTAAATATTCCAGTTCTCTATATTTGGTCAAGCTGTTTTTATAGGTTTCCTTGAACATAATATTTAAATTGAATACTATTTATTCAGGTATCAGTTTTATGCATCTCGAAAGTTTACATACAAGTGTGATCAGTTTTCTTCTTAAAGTGCCCCAGTAATTTCTAGCTACTGTAAGGACATGTCTAACAATGGCTATGTAATTAATACGATCACTCATCAAAACTTCTAGGTATGTGCGTACAAAAATGGAGAAGTGATCATTGATACTGCTGCTGGGTATCTTGGAAAATATGATCCTAGACCGGTTCAACCTGATAGCTTGTTTCCAGTCTTTTCTGTAACAAAGGGAATTACAGCTGGGATGTTACATTGGCTAGTTGACAATGGGTATGCAACACTTCATTAAATCTTTGTTGTTCTATGTAATGTTCTTAATAATCTATTTTAGCTCACTGGATTTGAAGAAATACGTCAATTTCGAGAATAAGATGAACTAGATTAAATTAGCTTTGTTGGAGCATCATCTATAAATTGTATATACGGTTCATAAACCTAAATGATCTCGTTCAATGCATGTTGACTCTTGCTGTTTTACTCCTTAGATCAGGCTTATTTTTCCCCATACATGTCAATTTTCATTTTACACTTGGTGGCAATATCACTCCATTAATCTGTTAGAAATCCTGGCTTTGCACAGCAAACACAGGGAGAGTAATTTGAGCTTGTTGACCAGCTTATATCTAGCCTTTTGGCTTGCATGCTTTTCCTTTGATTTTTTTGCTTATTAATTACCAATAGTTAAAAGGAATCAATTGTAGTTATTAGAACAACTTGACCAACTTGCTTAATTTCAAGTTACATCAATAATCTGTTTTTTTTATTGATAAATTGTCTGTTCTTCACAATCAAATCTGAATAGATTTTCTTATTTTGCACCTGTAAGTCATTTGGCCCTCGTGATCTCAGACAGATAGATACCAAAATGGTCCATGGTCTCCTAGAATCATATATCTGAGGACACCATGAAAATCGTAGTAAATTATGCTGACACTAAGAGTCGATTTCTTTTAGAGTAAAGCTATGAAGTCCATGGTTACTTTTGTTCCATACTATCTACTGTTATTTATCATTCTTTTTTGTTTCATAGAATTAGTCTAATACTATATTTTTAAAAAATCTACTGTTATCTACTATAAAATCAACATTCTCTTCCATGGGCAGTGTTCCTTCCAGCACTATTATTTGGTTATGGATAAAATCTATTCCCCTCTTTTTTGCTTAATGCTTGTTTAGGAATTTCCATGCTTGGGGTTCTGTTCTGGATACAAATTCTGATATTTGAGTGAATACGCTAAATGCTGATCATCTGTCTACTTTTCTCTCCATTTTATGGAATCATATCCTTATTGTTTAGTATGGTTCTGTGTTTGTTATCATTATCTCAGAATGTGATGTTTATGTATGTTGTGCAGTCAGCCATCTTAATATAAACATTGGCTATACATAGATCTGGGGTAGAAGAACCTCTATTTTGTTGACATGAACCATATAAAGCATTTCGGACATTCTTCTATAAATTCGTATGATCTCATGCACAGTGGTTCCCCATGACTTCCTGTTTATCTCCCTTTTTAATCTTTTTCCCCCTTGAAATTGTCCTTAACTACATAAGCAGAAAATGACTAACCACTTGGGGGTATGACATATTCCAGGAAGTTGAAGC
>JAULKK010000009.1:6957136-6968030 GCA_032355705.1 Rubia peregrina
TACTAACTGAGCTTGGGAATACTAATAGAATACTTGGAATCCAGGTGAATTGTTGAAAGTGTTTTTCCTCCCCTCTTTTTGCTGTGATGATTATAAATAGGGACACAACACATTTTTTGGTCTTGTACTTCAGTTGTTTGTTATTCAAGATGTATGATCTATAGTCTCAAAGAAGAAGGAAGATGAGTTATTTCTTTTTTAACTTATGTGCCACTGAAAGTCTCATGCATGATTATGATTCTTTTGAAGCAGAGAAAGAAGTGAGCAATCTTCTTTTCAACTCTTGAGTTTCCCACTCCAGTTGTCTCTTTTCTTTTTGTTTTTTCCGAAAATTTTGATGTTCATTTTTTTTCTGATCAGAAAAATGACATCCTCTTCTGGGTACTAGGCATTTTTAGCATATATATCGAAGAATTAGTAGACCTATTCCGCCAAAAATGGGAATGGGCTAGGGTTATGATATATATACAAAGATATATACATATATATATATATATTGTGTCTTACTTTCAATTTTTTTTAACTAGCCATTCTTAGCATTATATTAAAATATCTCATTGTTACTACTCAAACAGGCATGAAATGCATGCTTGGATATTTCCATAGGGTGAACTGGTCCAATCTTCTTAATATTTGAAGATGCAACAGCATAGTTTGTTGATGTTTTTCCATAATTCCATTAGGGTAAGGTATTAAAGTCAAATTCCCAAAATTGTGTGTCCTTGATTTTGGTATAATAGTGTTGAAAATTGAAAATAGACCAGAAGTGAAGACTGGGAGGAAAATTAAGAAGTTGGAACAAGACAAAAGACGAATTGAGAAAAAAGCACACCCAGGAAGTGCTGGCTTTGAAGATTCAGCGATAGTCTCATTTTTTTTATGAAAGGGTATTATAGGAAGAGAATGCATTCAATTATCTCGAAGCTAATTCGTGCTCTGACGATACAGCAGCCTTCATATAAAATGTCAATACATCTCTTGCGGTTTTTCATGGGATAAAGTTAAAGCATCGCCAGTAAAATTATTTAGAAAATTGCATGGTACCCAATTTGGAAGTAAAACCTAGAGCCAAAAATCAGATAACATAGTTAAGTATTGTTTTAGTCGTAAAATTGATGACTTTCCTTTTACGAAGACATTGCTAAATGCTACTCGCCCGTCCTAAAGTTTACTACACACTTTATTTATAAGGCTGCCCAGATTTTTTGCCCACTTTAAATACTTGCTGTTTCAGCACGTTTTAACTCATTCTCAGCCACTAATTTATATTTCTTACTTTCTTTTATTAATTTTTTAACCCATTCCCTTCCACTCAAGTACTCTTCTTTAATATGCGTGCATTCCACTCATGTAAAGTAGACTCTGAGAAGAAGAGAGTTACTTCTAATGTTAGGCTTTGATTTTTGTTGTCAATTGGCTCGATCTGGGCGTCATATAAATTTAATTTTTGATAGCTTACGGGATGTGAGCACTCCTTGGGGATATTGTCCTTGATAATATTTTTGCATGGGTATTTTAAATATTCTAGTTCTCTATAATTAGTCAAGCTGTTTTTATAGGTTTCCTTGAACAATATATTTAAATAGAATACTATTTATTCAGGTATTAGTTTTATGCATCTTGAAAGTTTACTTACAACTCTGATCAGTTTCTTCTTAAAAGTGCCCCAGTAATTTCTAGCTACTGTAAGGACATGTCTAACAATGGCTATGTAATTAATATGATCACTCATCAAAACGTCTAGGTATGCGCATACAAAGATGGAGAAGTGATCATTGATACTGCTGCTGGGTACCTTGGAAAATATGATCCTCGACCAGTTCAACCTGATAGCTTGTTTCCAGTCTTTTCTGTAACAAAGGGAATTACAGCTGGAATGTTACATTGGCTAGTTGACAATGGGTATGCAACACTACATTAAATCTTTGTTGTTCTATGTAATGTTCTTAATAATCTATTTTAGCTCACTGGATTTGAAGAAATACATCAATTTCGAGAATAAGCAGAACTAGATTAAATTAGCTTTGTGGGAGCATCATCTATAAATTGTAAATACGGTCTATAAACTTAGTTGGTCTCGTTCAATGCATGTTGGGTCTTACTGTTTTACAACTTAGATCAGGCTTATTTTTTTCCATACATATCAAGTTTTATTTAGCACTTGGTGGCAATATCACTCCATTAATCTGTTAGAAATCCTGACTTTGCACAGCAGACACATGGAGAGTAATTTTAGCTCGTTGACCAGCTTATATCTAGCTTTTTGGCTTGCATGCTTTTCCTTTAATTTTTTTTGCTTATAAATTTACCAAAAGTTAAAAGGAATCAGTAGTAGTTATTAGAACCACTTGACCAACTCTTTCAATTTCAAGTTACATCAATAACTGTTTTTTTATAATAATTTGTCTGTTCTTCACAATCAAATCTGAATAGATTTTCTTATTTTGCACCTGTACATCATCTGGCCCTCGTGATCTCAGACAGATAGATACCAAAAAGGTCTATGGTCTCCTAGAATCATATATCTGAGGACACCATGAAAATTGTAGTAAATTATGCAGACACCAAGAGTCGATTTCTTTTAAAGCTATGGAATCCATGGTTACTTTTTTTCATACTGTCTACTGTTATTTATCATTCTATTTTGTTTCATAGAATTAGTCTAATACTCTATTTTAAAAATTATCTACTGTTATCTACTATAAAATCAACATTCTCTTCCAAGATGACTGTTCCTTCCAGCACTATTATTTGGTTATGGATAAATACATACCCATCCTTTTTTTGCTAATGCTTGTTTCGGAATTTCCATGCGTGGGGTTCTGTTCTGGATACAAATTCTGATATTTGAGTGAATACGCTAAATGCTGATCATCTGTCTAATTTTCTCTCTCAATTTTATTGAGTCATATCCTTATTGTGTAGTTTGGTTCTGTGTTTTAAATAATTTTCTCAGAATGTGATGTTTATGTATGTTGTGCAGTCAGCCATCTTAATATAACATTGGCTATTCATAGATCTGGGTAGAAGAACCTCTTTTTTTTTTACTTGAGCCATATAAAGCATTTCGGACATTCTTTTTTCTATAAATTCATATAACCTCATGAACAGTTGTTCCCCATGATTTCCTGTTTCTCCCCCTCAAATTTGTCCTTAACTATATAAGCAGAAAATTACTAACTACTTGGGGGTATGACATCTTCCAGGAAGTTGAAGCTAGAAGAGAACATTTCAAATATTTGGCCAGAGTTTGGAATGAATGCAAAAGATCGAATAAAGGTGAGAATATGTGCCCCAATTTGATTACTTTTACAGCCTGCTATTTGTTAATAGTTAAGGGTGCTCATTGGATTGATGTACAGAACAATTTTTCTAAAGGTTAAAAATACGGTTGCATTTTTAGACAGATTGTACTTCCAGTTTAGGTATTAGGTTCACTTGTCTTTTGCCTGTAGTGGGAATACATTGGGGGCTTTTGGATTGATAGTCCAACCCATGACTGCAAATTCCTATAGTTTAATGCTATCCTGGTTATTTTATCAAAAGTTCTACCTTGTTCTCCAATTGATATGTTAATCTTTGCTAGGCTCATTGCTTGCTTAATCATCTCTGGTTTTATTTTTAAGACAGATTGCTCTTCGAATTAAGTAGTCAGGGTTACTTGTCTTTTGCAATACGGCCACGTTATGAGTGCCTTTTGATTGATAAGTGGACTGTGACTACAAATTCATATGTGTGTACTTAATATTTTCCTTGTTCTCTGTACTTCAAAAGTTCTATTTTTTTTACAACTGATGTGTGTCTTCTTGCTAGGTTCATCACGTGCTTAACCATTCATCCGGTTTACATAATGCTCTGGTCGCCCTTATGCAAGAAAATCCTTTTCTAATCACTGACTGGGATGAATGTTTGAAGTGCATAAGTAGGGCAACTCCTGAAACTGAACCTGGCAGCATGCAACTCTATCATTATTTATCGTTTGGCTGGATTTGTGGTGGGATCATTGAGGTACATTAGTTTTGAACATTCTTTCTAGCTTGGGGGTGAACGTGTAGTCAACCAATTCAATATATGTTTCCTTGCGCATTATTCAGTTTTCTTCATGGAGCAACGTATGGATTCTTAGCACCTTTGAAGAACTAAAAGTTCAGTAACTGCTTAAAATGTGTGAAATTAATTTCCATAGCTAGTGATCCTAAGCAAAGAAACTTTACTGAATTCATAAGCGGTTGATTCCTAGTGTGAACAAACTAGTGCTTGAGCAGAGTCACGTACAGGTTTAGTTTTGTTTCCCTTTGGTTTATTTCTGCCTTAATTGCTCTTACTAAGAATCTAAAAAGTAGTGTCTCCTACTAAGAATCACTACTCTAATTGGGGTTCAATGGCAAAAAGTAAAGATCTCAGTCATTCGTCTATTGGTGCCGGTTACTAGATTGGACTATCTTGCCATGGCTGCGCCTGTCCATCCGTAATGCACACCTAGCATCATTATATTATTTTCGTAATAATATGCTCGTATTATCCCTCCCAGCATTGTTTCAATATCTAATGAAATGGTTTTTGAACAGCATGCATCAGGAAAAAGGTTCCAAGAAATTCTTGAACAAGCATTCATTCACCCCCTCAAGATTGAAGGCGAGCTCTATGTTGGAATACCTCCAGGCACATCTCTCTCTCTCTCTGATCTCTTTCTCTGTCTCTGTCTCTCTCTCTCTCTCTTACTGAGTATGGTGGTTACCTTGGTCAGCGTGGTATTTTTCACCTGTATATAATATATGTGGCTTAAATATCAACTAGCACTATTTGGTTGCTAATGAGCTGTTGGTGTTTGGTTTTGGTTTTGTAGTTTGATATCAATCTTTATAGATGGTAATTGAAACACAATTATTTGCAATAGTACTATCAATAACATTGAATTTTTAAGCTGGATATAATATGCCTTTTTCATGTCTTATTTTGGGGTCCTTTTGTGATGGTCTTCTTTATTTTATTCCTTTTTAAAATCAATTTTTAATAAAATTTACCTGAAAATTACTTGGAGTTTTGGTATAGAGCTAACAGCTTAAATAGCTTCTAATAAAAGTGCCTTAAAACTCCCTGATAGACAACCATGTTAATAATTCCCCCTAGCTGTGCAGGGATTGCTTGAAGGAAAAAAAAAGGATTTTTGTACCGCTCCGAATTCTCAAAATTTTCCATCTCTTGGTTGATTGGCCACACAATATTTATTTCTAAATTGATTCACTTGAGTTAGAAAGTAGATTATCATTTAATTTCTGCTAAGGTCATCAGAGCATTACTCGTTTACAGAACAACAATGTAGTTTTTACTCTACTATGTGACGTAAGGTCTCACTACCATGTGTTACAGATGATATTTTTCATTGAAATATAAATGAATCATTTTGTTAGGTTTTCTCTACTTTTGGTTTTTAGTTTGCTCTCATTCCCCACTGAAATGTAGTTAAGGATTCTCTACTTTCCATGCACTATCAATGCATTTGAAGGTCTTCTACAAACATCTCCTCACTGTCAAGTATTTCTCATTTCCCATCCATTGAGGCTACCTTGATGTTCTTTCTAATGCATTTATATTTATTCTATCTTGTTGGGTGTGTGCATATTTACATTTTGACAGTTTTTTCTGGTATCCTTATTCTCTAGTTGAAGCTCATAGTCTCTCAAAAGTCTATTCTATAAGATCATTGATCTTAATAACTGTTCGTTAAGGCCTTTTCTGACTGTATGGCTTGCAAAGATTTGTTTTTACTTCTGGATGTTTGGTATTGATTGAAGATAAAATTGGACTGCTAATAACAAATCAAATTTTACTGATATAGCAAGAATAATTGATCTTTTGCTCACGTTTCCAAGGCTTTTAAAGTATACTAGGAAGACATTTGCTGATTTGTATCCTTTTTTAATCCCAGGTGTGGAATCCCGTCTTGCATCCCTAACATTAGACACTGATGATCTTAGCAAGCTCTCGACAATTGGCAATCGTTCAGACTTACCTTCAAGCTTCCAACCTCAAGCTATGTTGCAGCAATTGACCTCTCTTCCTGCCATATTTAATGCACTTCAAACCCGGCGTGCGATCATACCTGCTGCAAATGGGCACTGCTCTGCACGTGCTCTTGCTCGATACTATGCCGCTCTAGTTGATGGCGGGACTGTTCCCCCACCTCATGGTTCTTCCGAGCCTTTACTTGGAAGCCATCCTCACACTCCCACATTCCCTTCTAAATCTGTCCGCAAGAAATCTAGAGCTGCAAATATTCGAGACTTCTTAACCGGAGCAAAGAGAATCTGTAGTTCTGGGGATGTGCAAGAGCATAAAAATCACGGGGAAGATTCCCATGGAAGCAATGAAGGAAGTAAAAAGTACAGTAAACTTTCAACTGACAGTGATACCCTGGGTAAGTCTCAACATGCTGCTGCTGCCGCTGCAGCTGATTCCCAACAAGTAAAGAAACTCTTCAACAACGGAAAGATTCACGATGCATTCATGGGTGTTGGTGAGTATGGGAATCTGGCTCTACCTGATGGGCAGTTTGGTCTAGGCTTCAAGCGATCGTACACAATGGATGGTCGCCTTGTTGGGTTTGGGCATTCTGGAATGGGTGGTTCTACAGCTTATTGCAACATAGAACACAGATTTGCGATATCTGTGACTCTAAACAAGATGTCGATGGGAGCCGTGACTGCGAAGGTCATTGATTTGGTTTGTTCAGAACTGAACATCCCGTTGCCCAAAGAATTGCACAGGTTTGTGGATGGATCTTCTGGGGACCCGATGAACTCTGAAACACCTATAATTAATTGAGGAACCAGTTTTCTTTTGTATATTTATTATGACGCTGTTGTCCAGTTGTGAACGTTTACTGTATCATATTTGGTACTAGTACGATGGGTTTTGAGCCCCACGGCCTCTCTGTATATCTGATATGTATCATAATGTATGTATTGAAATGCTGGACACAGATTTTGGATCAAATTGTTCATAAAAATATATGCCTGCTTAAGATATCTCCAATTCCCAATTTGCGTCTAGATAAATTGGCAAGAGGTGGCTTGCGCCAGACAAGTTTTCAGGGTTTTCAAAAAAAATTCATTTCCTTGGGTAGGGTTTTGATTTTTTTTTTTGGATTTTTTTTAAAATGGTCATGTTTTGACTGTTTAAGACACGTTTTTAAAAATTTATTTTGGTCATGTTTTAATTTTTTCCCTTCTTTGCTCAGAAGCCGTTTTCATAAGTTATTGAACTTTATATTTTAAACCTTATTAAAAAGAAAGACTATTATTTTTTTTGTTCCCCAACATGTATTGAAATACAATCTTTTGGTCCCCAGTGACAAAATCGTGTACATCCAGCATTCAACAAACACAAATTTATTTGTTTGGTCCCCCAATACTAGATTTCGGGTGATTTTTAGGTAAGATCTAGCCGGAATTACGTGAAAAAGACACTTTTGGCCCAAAGAAAATAAAAAATTGAAGATAATTTTAAATTCCCGTCTTCTTCTTTGCAGGGAGGCATCGGAACGGGGTCTCGATCGACGTCATTTCTTCGTCCCTCTGATGATGATTCGTGTTGTACTGCTTGTGTAATTGTTTCATGGCGACCTTTCTATGTGACGAGCTGTTTTGTATTTGTGCATTTTGTGATGGTCTCGATCGTCCAGATCAGCTCCGCCGCTCGAGCTCGAGCTTAATGGTGAGATTAATGGCGGTTCGAGACCCCCCTATATTGCCCGATATCCCTCAAGCACCCAAGATCTTTGCCCATATATCTCAACTACCTCCTCAAGGAGCAGCGCCTCTTCTTCATCCTCGCCGGAATCCTCATTGGCTCCACCTTCTTCATCCTCCAACCCTCCCTCTCGCTCCTCAACTCCGCCTGAAGTGAGCCGGAGCTAATACACGATGCTGACGTGATGCCAATGTGAAGCCCGGACGACGGCGGAGCAAACCTTAAATTCAAAGGCGGCGAAAAAGTGTTTTCTTAGATCTGATCTGTGAATTGGATTAGGTCGTTGTAGATTAAAGTGAAGATGGAAGGTCGTGCGTTCTCTTCTTCCACCTCGAACGCGAGGTCATGAACGCCGGTGACGCCTCCTCCTTTGCGCTGTATTGCTTCGATGTTCCCGTCGTCGTTGAATTTTGCCTCCGCATTGGTGCTGCATTAGGTAACAGGTGGGGATAGGGCGGTTTTGGCAGCGATGGGCTAGGGGTTGTGAAAGTGGGGCTTTGGGGTTTTTTTGGGCGGCAGTGAAGTGGTGATAGTGGTGGCGGAGCATCAACAATGAAAACAGTGGCGCCCAATTTTTTTAAAGGGAAAATGTTTTTAATTGAATGTTTTTAAATTAATAAAATTATGAAAATATCCCTGGCTATATCGAAAAATAATTTCGGTTTACCTGAAAACCAACTTCGGGAACCAAAAAAATCATTTTGTATTTGTTGGTTGCTGAATATAAGCGGTATTGGCATTGAAGACCAAAAGATGGTGTTGCGAAATTTGTTGGGGAGAAAAAAATAATTTAGTTAAAAAGAAATTTGTAAGGAGAGTTTGTGCGACTTTTTTTCAAGGATGGATTTTTTGAAACAAAGAGTCGTACATTATATTACTGTCTGATCCCTGATTACATGTTGTGCCAATAGATGAGCATTCGTTACTACAGTTCTAGACACTTTGAGTACATGGATGTCAAAAAAACCATTGTTAACATTATGACACTCCTCACTAGACCCTTGAGACCAGGTGAGACATTTGGGAAGGCTTTGATGTGATTCAATGCCATTACACAGTCAGTGCGAGTGCAGATTTGAGTAGCACTTTTGTTCCTTGTATGAGTCATTGCTTCGTGTATTGCAATGAGTTCTGCTTGAATTGCCGATATCGTTCTCACGATTCGTGACCCCTGCCAGCTTGTGTTGTTATGTCCTTGTATCGCACACCATGCCACGTCTGCCTTGCCGTCTTGTGCCCGGAAGGCCGCATCTGTGTTGATGCGTGTCCAACTATAGTAGTCCGGGTTCAGATTTCCCTCCTCGTTGTACCACATTAGTGTTAAGTCTCCCACCTGTGCTTGTTTTGGCTATGCTATTTGTCGCATTTGGTCAAATGGTATCTGCGTCGTATTGGGGTTATCTTTTGTTATTTGGGTTGAGCAGTCACCTGTTTGGTCTTCTTCATAGGTTGCATTGATAATGGATACTATCATATCGACCGTTGGAACCTTTTGTTCCATCGTTGCCTTATTTCTTGCACACCATATTTCCCATATAATGATGCAGGTGAGATCTATGTCTTCCTTTTCTGGTGCTAACTTTAATCAATGACGAAGCCATTGTTCGAGTTGTAATGGAGGTCATTGACCGAAATCAAACCCAAACCTGGAAGCTCACCATGCCCTCCTTGCAATGTCACATTCGAGAATCATGTGTGACGGTGTCTCCACCTTGGTGTGACACATTTGACAGTAAGGTGACACATCCATTTTCCTAATTCTGAGTGTCGGTCATGTGGGTGCCGCATTTTGAATCAATCTCCAGACTAGGAACTTGACCTTCTCTAGTGTCTTTGAGTGCCATAGTTTCTTCCACAGAAGTTGATCTCCCCTCATGCTTAATGTACTGGAAGTGGATGGGCTTTGCCTCATCCCCTTGTTCCATGAATCGTGGTAACCACTTTTTACTGTGTAATTTCCAAGCCAGTCCTTATCCCGGTATTGGTAGTCCTTCTGACCCAGAGTGACATGTGAAATGTGAATTCCTATAATGTTTTTGACTATTTCTTGAATGAAAAATAGTCTGAGTAGAGGCAATCTCAATTGCTTGTCCCTGTCGATGAAGTCACTCACCTTGAATCCGAGTTGAGGGAGAAGTTGTCTTTCATACCTAATTGGGTTACTATGGTTTGGAATCCACTCATCCTGGATGTCTATTCCTTGGCCATTGATTACTTGCCATTTGAGTGTGTTCTTGATGAGGTCCTTTCCCCAAAGAATACCCCTCCATCCCCACGTAACACCTTGTTTCAGTTTGACGTTATGGAACTCCTCTTCATTGCGGTACTTGCTGAGGAATAATTTAGAGAAGAAGGAGTGTTTATCCACAATCAGTTTCCAAGCTAGTTTTCCTTAGAGAGCCCGATTCATTTGTTCTGTGGAACGCATCCCTAGACCCCCTTGCCATTTAGAATGACACATCAATTTCCATGACTTCCAGTGTATCCCAGCTCCGTCAATGTCTCCAACCCAAATAAATCTGGCAAGATGGCTGTCAATTTTCTTTGCAACTGTGGAGGGCATTCAGAAGGTGCTAAGAGTATACTGGGATGTTGAGGCTAGGACGTGTTTGCTAAGGGCAATTCTACCCATCACAGATAGGTCATCTGTCTTCCATAAAAATGTTGTTGCCTTCGCTCTCTGGATCATGTTACTGAACATTCTTACTTTTGTGCCGCTGAAGTCCACGTCATTGCTGAGAAACTTGTGTTTGAGTAGGTATGCGAAGATTATGAATGTCTGTTTAAGGCGATCCTTAGTCATCAACTCCGTGTTTGGGCCTACTAGAAGTGCAGACTTCTGAAAATTTATTCTTTGACCTGAGTATGCTGCAAAGAGATTGAGTGACTGCGTTAGTTTTGTTGTTCATCTGTCTGAGATGTTAAAGAAGAGGATACAATCATCTGCAAACATCAGGTGTGAGATTGGTTAGACCGCTCTCCCAATTTTAACACATGCACAAACTCTTTGGAAATCCTCAGGCGCAATCATGGATGAGAATGCTTCTTGACATAGAAGAAACAGGAAAGGCGAGAGTGGACATCCTTGTCTTAGTCCCTATTTTGGTTGGAATGCTCTTGAGTTTGTCCCATTGAGTTTAAT
>JAULKK010000009.1:6974051-6984522 GCA_032355705.1 Rubia peregrina
AAAAACCAAAAATGGTTATCTAAACCCCTTATGATGTAAACATACCTAAATCTAGCAATCTTCCAACAAAAAGATAAGAAAAGAGATGTTAAATGCCTCAGAAAATACATGCATTTGACATCACATCAGATTCCAACAACGAAGGAAGATTTTTGGCAAGATCGGTGTAAGTGACGTTGAAGTGGAGGTGCGAGAACCTTTCAAAAATGGTATTTTCATATGAAATTCCCCTTAATTCACTAGATTAATGCGATATTGAGTTTGATTATGTGAGTTTCTTTTGCTTCCCATCATATGAAGTATAATATATGGGGGTTTTGATGATATTTTTTTAAAAAATAGTTGTGTTTAGCCAGGCTTGAAGATTGGATGACTTTTGATGTTTTGTGTGTAGTTTTTATTGTTGTTCTTCGACCTAGGGTTTTTAATGTTGATTGGTTTTGAAATAAGGGTAGAATATGTGATAATGGTGTTTAATATGAATGGGGGTGTTATGATGTGATAATGGTGCATATGATTATGTGTTCGCCTGATAGAGCCAACCGAGTGATTACCATACACTTTGCTTTTATAATATTTGCTGATATAACCCTACACTTTTTACGAATGTGCTGATATAACCCTATAAA
The DNA here is from genome assembly GCA_032355705.1 of Rubia peregrina. Classification (NCBI taxonomy): domain Eukaryota; kingdom Viridiplantae; phylum Streptophyta; class Magnoliopsida; order Gentianales; family Rubiaceae; genus Rubia; species Rubia peregrina. The sequence goes on from JAULKK010000009.1 coordinate 6,974,681, forward strand.
TTTTCATAATGTGCTAATATAATATACCTCTACCTGTTACGGTGGCGGTGACATGGTGATCTGGCCAACGCTGAAAAAGCACGGTCAACATTGAATTTATCACCAGAAGGTTATGTTTGCATTTTCATCAATTGATTAGGATTGCTTTTATAGTTTTAATCATCTTAGAGTTATATTTACCCTTACTCAAATATAGGATGATATTTATATATCTCTCTTTTAAAAACACTACGGTTTTGTTTTTCCCACTATAAAGAGAGCTATTGTATTACCAATCCAACAAAAGTATAGGCACTAGGACTGTGATTAAAAACTTTTAATTTCACCACATTTATTCTTAACTAGGCTTGGGTGTTGCACATTGTGCAACTTTCACCCGGATTTGGAGTTATGTTAGGCAGAACATTAACCTGACAAACTACCCAAAAATGTGGGTTCATATTGTGTGGATTGGTAATATAATAGTTTGTATTCATCGTTAGTTTCTCTTGAAATTAAGCAGAAGGTACTTGTGCACCTTTAATGCTAGCTTTGACATTTGTGGAAGTTTACAGCCTATGAGTACAAGAAAATACTGCATGAAAATAACTCTAGAATCTACACTTTTTATTTGTATGGTCCTGAAACATAAGTAGGAAAATGATCAGACCTGCACTCAAATAAACTAATACGAAAATGAAGAATCAATAAAGAGAAGTACAACGGTAATCTTCCTAGCTAAATTGAAGTTCCATATCGAAACAATGAAAAGGGAATTAGAAATCTTTGCAGTGACAAAAACAAAGATTTTATAATTAATCAAATACGTCATGTTAATTCTAAACATAATCTGCTCAACTTCAACTTCTACAACATTACTATGGTAGAATAATCATAAGATTGCTTTTACTATACAAAAAAAAAGGGAAGCTACAAAATTGCCCATTGGGGAGTAAAATAAAACAAGAATAACTGCAAAGGGTGCCTAAATTTGCTACGAGTATTGCAACTTAGTACATGGTTACAACCCAGATATCTTAAGCAATCAGTAGCCGAATGTACACATATTTAGAGCACATATACTAAATACCATCTCAAAGCAACCCAAAATTTATTCATTGATCATAAAGGCAAATAAAATAGCTTAATAGTCACTGAGTTAGATAATTATTTCTATGTGAAATCCTAATATAATTTATAGAATATACAAAAGACCGTAATTCCTCAACCTCCACTGACATATAACCAACACACCTGAATGGCTCAGGTCTCTCAACAAAATACTCCACAAGTAAATCAATTTAAACTAAAAGAAGCAAGACGAAACTCAAAATTTACCGAGGAATTGAAATAGCAAAAACCACCAATATATTTCAGCCTTTCCCTCTCCCAACCAACATCTAACTCTCACAAGCAACCTCAAAAATTGGTTCAACAGACAATAACAGAGCTTGATGACACACCTCTCACCTTTGATGGGTTTTGTAACCACACCTCTCATCTTTGATGTACCAAATTTTGATATGGGATCCTTGTATGTGAATCCTATATTCATGTGACCCCAATGGTTGCTGATGGAAGTGTAACATAGAGTTTTTTTCCTACTAAAATTCGTGAAAAATGGCATCAATTTATGTATAAATATCTTCATTAACTGAAACCATTTCGACGTCATTACCTGATACTTGAGATATATCTTTTGAGCAGAATTTCCGTGACATTCTTTTTTTTCTCCAATAAAATTGACAACTACGCACAGTGATGAACAACTTCAGTCAACCTTTAAAAATATTGTAACAATTACATGTATTGGAGAAAATAACATATCTAACAATTCATGTATGCTTGACTAACCTAAGTGATATCAATATCAACATATTGAGCAAAAAGTAGTATTTCCAGGTCAAGCCTAAGAAACAGATAACATAGACATTATCAAGAGTTTTGAGGGGGGTAAAAACAGAAATTATAAAGTTTTAATGAATTCTCAGCTTTGTTTTCTTAAAAATTCTTTACCCTTGCATGTGAGCATAAGTAAGAGATAAATTAAATTTACTTGAAAATTGTTTTACCTAGAAACTCACTCATTTCACACTTCAACGCCTGCAGAATCATTTCAATCTGCACAAGTAATATTAAAATTCTCAACACAAAGGACTTAGTGAAACTGTAAGAACTCCTAAGAACTCAGAAACTGCTTTATATATGCTTAAAAATTGCAGATAACATCAGGGACTACATGGTCTGCATCACTACAAAATGTACACACAGAAGCTTAAAAAAGATCAACATGGACCTTTGATACCAAGGGTTTCTCCAATGAGACATGGACAACACATGACGAATCTTTCAAAACGATATTCTTTTTTCCACAAATATAACCTAAAAAATATATACAAAGAACTAAAAACCCAAATTCTAATGTAGTAGCATTTGATTAAACCCATCATTATCCAGTGATAAAAAGTTATTGTGACTAGGTTGATCATTGCCTGTGACAACATATATTACCGCAGAGATCTCAGCACAAAAATCCTCTCTTTAAAACCTCCCTTGCTCCATACAATGTAGACCCCTACTCTTCCTCATCTTTGACCCATGAAGAAGGCTTTAAGAACTTTAAACATCATAACACACCAGCATTGAATCTAATCACAACACAAACCTATACAAATAGATAGGCATGCCACATAATTTGTTAATATCTCAACAACAAACAAGTATAGAAAGGTGTATCAAGATTTATATGCAATATTCGGCATGGACAAAAATAATATAGTAAGCTAGGAAAATCAACGAATACCTTGTGTGCTGCAATTGAAATTCTAAAACAATCTAGAATAATAAGAGATCAACAGTAAAGACATACTTAAAACCTTGCAAAGTACACGGTGGTATGACACATTGCGGTGATGCAGGCAGGTGGCAAAGGGGGGGATCGGGAGATGGTGACGCATTTCAATTAGTCAAAGTAAGCAGGTGGTGGACTAAGGGTCGAAAGAGTCACCGAATTCTGGGACAAAGTACAGTAATCGATAGAAAAAACTGGGATTTGAAAAGGAGGGAAGCAGCAGCGAGAAATGATTGAGAGGGCGGCGAAAACAACAGGTGATCGGTTACCTTCAAATTATTGACCACCGAAAATAGAGGGTTTGCATTGAAGAGAAAGTAAAGACAAAGCAGACATGAGGAAGGCAGAGAGAGACGGGAACCTGTTCCCAAACATATAACTCACGCTTTTAGTATAGTATAGATTACATCTTTATCATATTTGTGTAAATGAAATTGTTTTTAAAAGAGTAGGTTTCCTGACAAGCAGTATTTTCATAAGTTATGGATTGATCGTTGTATTTTTAACTTATACATTGTATTTATTAAATTACATCCTAAATTTTAAACATTCTAAAATGTATTTTTCATATTATGGTTTTTATGTTTTCATATTCAAATGCATATTATTACTTTTTTGACTTTTAAGTATGTGGTCAAAATTCGAATACGTTAGACCAAAAAAATATTCTGTGCAGCTTTGACTAGTATGGAGATTACAATTTTACTTAGACGGGCTGAGGAGATATAAATACAACCGAATTTTGAAAACGTGAAAAGTCCAATAAACATAAATATATCCAAAACTTTTACCTCCAAGAGAAAGGGAGAGGGAAACGGCCAATGAGTTAGGAGATCTCCATAATTTTGATTTCTCTTTCCCATTGCGATCACTCTGCATAAAAACAGGGCTAGGGTTGTTGTTGCGATTTCTCATTTTTCGAAATCTCTCTCGTTTGGATCTCATCAACATGGTTAGCTTTTGATTCTTGCAATAAATACATACGAACTTGTTTGATTTCTTACATACGTCGATCACATTTCTAGGATTATGATGATATGATTTTGTTTCATATTTATAGTATCGGAGGTCTGTCATTTTCTATGATGATTCTTTTTATGCTTTCCAGAACCTTGTTTGCCTTAGTATATCTTGTAGTTTTGTCAACATACTTGCCTCATTTCTAGGATGCCATGAGTGCATTGCGTATTCTTTCATATTTCTAGTTTTTTTAATTCTTGGTTGCTACTGTGTAGTTTGTTTGGAATCAGGCATTTAAGTTACTGACTCGAACTTCTTCTCTTTGTAAGATTAATTTTGTCCTTATAATCAGCCGGCAAGGAAAAGTAAGGTTGACCAAGTGGTATTCACCTTATTCCCAGAAAGAAAGAACCAATGTATTCTTAATACTAAATTTCCACTATATAATCCGATCTTGAAACTTGTGTAATATGATTTTTCATTATCATTTATCAAGTAAGCTATTGATGTACAAGTCATATGATGAATGTAAATATCACTAATCTCTATGTCAATTATAGCAACGTTGTTTTGTATTTGGTTCACAGTATGTCGTTCGCACAACTAAATTATCATTGATCTCGGTTTCTTTTGTTTTACGCAATTTGAATAGGTAATTCGAGAACTTAGTGGCTCGATCCTCTCTCGAGGCCCCAAGATTTATAACTTTGTAGAATGGAGAGGATATACGGTTGTTTACAAGAGGTATATATTTATTTTATTTTTTGAATAATACTCAGTGTTGATCACAATTAATTGGAGTTGGTAGCTTTTTTCACTATTTTTAATGTGCTTGAATATGCAACTTTTGACCAATTTTTGTTGAGTTTGCAGACATGCCAGCCTGTATTTCTACATGTGTATTGATCAGGACGACAATGAGTTGAAGATTCTTGAAATTATTCATCATTATGTTGAGATTTTAGATCGTTACTTTGGAAGTGTGAGTCTTCTCAACTTTAAATTTGACTGTACATGCACATATTTCATTTTATCTATTTGAGGTGTTGCCAAATTATATTAAGAACCTTTAGATTTAGATAAATTTCATTCAGAGTCAATATCACTTTAATCTACAAAGATGCATTGTTTGGTTGTTCGTGTGGTATCTTTTCATCCGTTGATAGTTTTAAAAAAAAAAACTAGAACCCAATTTGGAAAAACATCATTATTTTGTACTATCATCTCTGTATTTCCTATTATTTGTTATCCTCTGCATCAAATTCAATGAACCAAATAAGTTAAAACAATAGAACATTTTCTACCCTAGAATAATCAATGAGTATGTCACACCGGTCACTGTGGAAAGTTACAATGGTTTTGTCACTTGAATCGAAATATTAATATTCCTCTTCTATACCTTATTGGGGTGTTTTCTGTGCTTGTGTATTTATGAGGAAGGGAATGAGGTCGACCCTATCTTAAGGTGATAGATATCAAAGGGGATGTCTCGGGTAACGAAGATTTGATTGCTTGCTCTTTCTTTTGTGATTTTTCTATCTTTTAACTTGTGATTCATGTTTACATTCTTTTCTGCGTAATTTTCTTTTTTATTCATCTTCTCCATTTCCTTCGAATGGTTTAAGGTTTGTTATAGCAAATGGGGCACTAGATATTCAACATTGTGTGGCATAGTCCTAAATTGGCCCGACCTAAACTCATCATTGTGTAACTTCTTTGGGATACTGACTTGTAAGCAGGAAATGAACTAAAGAAGCGGAATTCTTAATTATGATTTTTATTTAAGGGTTTCACTTTGTGTTGTCTTTGTTTATTTTTCAGGTCTGTGAGTTGGATTTGATCTTTGATTTTCACAAGGTAAAAATTTACTAAGAAATATTGGATTCTGCTTTCCTATGAAACTTTGTGCGTAGTAATTGAGAAGCTCTAGTTACATTTTCTTATATGAAATTAGATGGACTATATTAGCCTTAAGACCATGTACCGTGGGGAACCACTCTCACACCACTCAAATCGTTTCAGTTAATTAAATAATCAATTTCTCCCATCTACCTCAGCAATTCAAACCACAACTAAAACACTCACTTTTTCTCTCCACAATGGTGAACACCACTTCCAAACTACTTCATGGACCCCACTTGATTCTATCTATCCTACTCATTAATTCTACCTTTAATAATTAATTCAAATAAATTTACCCAACAAAATAAATTTACCCATGAAATTTAATAATACACCTAAATTATTAAATTGGATTTTGTTTTTTGAAATCTCATTTTTGAAATTAATTTCAATGTGTAAAATTTATTTTAAGAACCATAATTAAACAAAAGAAATACACATATTTTTTTAAAGAATGTAATTTTGATTTTTTTTAAAATCCAAAAATTGAAATTTGTAAAGAAAATTTTCAAATGGCCATTTAATTGTCATGGCCATGCCATGTGAAGCCATGCATATTTAAAATTTAAATATAAAAATGTTGAAAATTCTGCTTGATGCGTGAAGCAAAATTGGCAAAAGAATTGGAAACCCAAAATTGGCAAAAAAAAAGGTGAAAAATTGGAAACCCAAATTTGGCAAAAGAAAAGTCAAAGAAAGTGGGCTGCCCCACATGTGAAGCAAAAGGAGAAAAAGGAACGGTTCTTAATTTGGGTACGGCCCCCGCGGTGTGATTTGCTTCACACCACTATCACTCTCCCACTGTGGGAGAAAATTGTTCCCATCTGATTCCTATTTTTAATTCAACTCACTCTCACACCCCCACTGCACATGCTCTAAGCTGTAATAAAAAAATGTAAGTAGCCTATGTTATAGAAAGTTTACTGAGGTTGTTGGGTGATATGGGAGATTAGGCTCATTAACCTAACCTAGTTTTTTTTGTAGTTTCCCTTAAATGCATTACGGAATAGTTCTATTTCTTGGATAGACGAATTCCAATAATATTCTGTATTTAGCCAATTTAATTTGGAGGGTGATAGTGTGTACAAGACGGATTGGGTAATGTTGATTTGAATGGTTTAATTAACTTGTGTAAAAGACCTATGACATGAGTGGTCAGATATGTAAACTTTCTGGGGATAGATAGATGGTTTTGTGTCATATTACTAAGTAAGATGGCGTGATTAACTGTTGGATGCATTCATGTCAAATACGAGTTATGATTGAGATTGAGATAGTCTACGCATCAAACACTGGATACAAAATTCTCTCTCTCTCTCTCATTTCGTAGGACATGGGATAGAAATTAAGAATCTTTATATGGAAATCATAGGAAAAGTATCCATTCCATCTCTTAAAGAGGACTCATGATCCATTTTTCATATGTTAAGACTTGGAGTGTTTTTACTAGTTAACCATACTCAATATCTCTAAGTGTATACATTCGCATATGCTGCAAGATCCTGAGTGAGTTACTGGAATTCAGATTCTTTGTGGTGAATGTATTTTGTTTTCACAGCATAGCTATTCAAGATACAAAATTTGTGATGATGAATTGATTGGCAGGCTTATTACATATTGGATGAATTACTGATTGCTGGTGACCTCCAAGAATCTAGCAAGAAAAGTATAGCACGACTTATAGCTGCACGGGTACTGAATTACGAGGTACTGATTCGATCATGTCCTGAGTAGATTTCTAACTAAAGTGGACCTGCAGGATGCTTTGGTGGAGGCTGCTAAAGAGGAGGCAAGTTCTCTAAGTAATATGACTGCTCAAGCCACCAAATGAGCATTGCAGTGGCGGTATAAATCTGGGGAGATGCTGCTAAAAAGTGATGCTCGGATTTTGGTCATTTCCTCCGTTAGCTGTTGGCAATTAAGGAGGGATGGAGAATGGATTCAAGACGTCTTCCTGGTATTTATTCAATATTTTGTAGTGGTGAAAGAATCGTTGTGCCAAGCAAAGAGAGATGTCCCTAGTGCACAAATCTTCCTATTTTGGCTAGAGTCAATTATCCAATACTAGTAGTCCTTAAGTGACATGATCAAAGGCTTCTGTTCTCGTGATTCCTTGAATTCTAGTTTCTCGAGTGTTCCACATGAAAGTGCATTAAGCTGTTTGTTCCCAAAACTTGAAGAAACCATGATATCTTGCATTTCAATAATGGAAATACACCAAGAAATCCCAGTTCATCAGTTAAAACAAGCTTTTAACATATAATGAAGATCAATTTGTAGTTTTTACTGACAAGTTTGAATTGGACATTCAAAATCTAATGGTGATAAAGAACAACTCAATGGTGATAAAACTCCAGAAACTCTCTAGTTTACAACTCATCATTTGTACGACTTGTCACCTCCACAAAGCTCCCGTAACACCTGAACAAGCTGATTACTATATTCATCAAATGAAACACAAGGCACTAAAACTCACAATCAGATAAAGAGCCAGATGACACCAGATGGCAAATGATAAAACCAACACATATACAAATATGCAAAAATGTTTACATATATATGAGAATGGGACATTCACCCTCAAACTCAAAAAGAATCATCAAAAGTTCACGTCTATTTACAAAAAACAACCCTCCTAGTAACTAGTTACAGGGATCCAATCTCCGTCTCTTGCAAAAGGGATCATCCTATACATCTTCCACATCTTCACCCTTGTCCCTCTTCTTGAGCAACTTCATTGCCATCATCAACAGCAACTCTTCCTCAATATAGGCGTCATCAAGATCAGACGTTGCGCCGAGATCATTTTCATATTCATGAACATCCTCCCCAATCTCTACATCTGAGTCAGAAACTAAGGGGTCCAGATCATATTCATCTGAACCTGAACCAGAAACAAATGGGTCCTCTCTCAGAAGTTGCGGTCTGACCACTGCCTTTGTTAATGTTTCCAAACTTCAGTGCAGCTACATGTTTGATGCATGATCCACCAGGAAACTTCCTTTTTTCTTTAGGGAGCGGTTGTAGCTCTGGCAACCAATGCACTACGTACTCTCCTTCAGAGTCGTAATTTTGCACCTGCATTAGGTAAAAAATCATCAATAGCACATAACAACACATTTAGGGGAGAGATGATCCATACAATCTTTGCACCAGAATACATCATACAACCCGAGTTATATTATAGTCAAGATTTCATGTTAATCTTGCTGCACTACAAATATGGGTACAACATATCCATGAGTACCATAATTAGTCCATTTGGAAGGTTGGTTACATAATGCTAGAATTTTTCAGACTCGTGTTTTCTGATGTAGCAACATTTTTCAGCTCTATTACACTTTCTTTTGACCATCGAAAAGCAATTTTTATCTGACTCAGAAAATAAGTGGAAATATCATGACCATAACTATCCCACTTTCCATCACACACTCAATCAAACCAAAACCTTCACTCATATCGTGACCATAACAAAATTAGTTGTTCAATAACAGCATCAAAGATATTAAACTTGTAATGATCTTATATTGTGTTCCACCCCCGCCAAGCAAAAAAAATTTGGGTATTTTCAGGGTAAATTTTTTTTAAAATTTTTTTCCAGCCCCCTCAAGTATAGGTAAAATTGATGATTTTTTTCCCTTTGTATATCAGCCCCCGCCATGAATTCTTTCTGGCTCCGCCCCTGGTTCCACCCACATGAAAAACTAATCACATGATGAAAAACCAAATACCTGCCCCATATGTCCAGTTACCATAATTGGAGCAGGGATCACAATCTAAAAGGTAAGACTCGACCCACTCTGCTCCCATTCGCCAATCAATTCCCATGTCTCGGACAAGAAAGGAACATACAATCTGTGCAAGGATGAAACACATACCTGACTAATGAACTCTTAGTATTTGAAACACAAACCAAAAGTCAAAGCATCTAAGCAAATCAAGCAACAATATTCAATTAGTATAAACTCTGCAACCTTATCAGAGTCCAGGTTCTCCAAGCACAATATTCAATTAGTATAAACTCTGCAACAAGAGCATCTAAGCAAATCAAGCAACGCAATATTCAATTTATATAAACTCTGCAACATGAGAAATTGAGCAAAAGGATGAAACCCTTCTTTTTATTACTTTATAAACTGAGACTATACAA
>JAULKK010000009.1:6984622-6995064 GCA_032355705.1 Rubia peregrina
CATTCTCCCTCCGCCTTCCGGTTTGCTTCTCTTCTTTTCTGCTCGCCCATTCCCATTCTCCCTCCCTCCCCGGCCGGTCCCTTCTCCTCCGAACCGGCCGGTATTTTCTTCCCCTGCCTTCCGGTTTACTTCTACTTCTTTCCGCCTGCCTTCTTCTCCCTCTGACCGACCAATTTCTTCTCCCTCCCTTCGGCCAATCATTTCTCCCTTCATCCGGACGGTGGAGACGGTGATAAGATAGGTCGGTGGCACCTTTGTGAGGTGGGGCGGTGAGGATGGTGGCGACATTGAGGTGGAGACATGCTGGCGAGGCGACGCCGGCGCTGGCGCGGCAGCTACGAGGTGGCGGCAGAAAGGCCCGAAAGAGAAGGTTAATTTTAATTTTTGTTTATTTTAAAATTTGAAAATTTTATTATACGCGTAGCTACGTATTAGGGCATAAGTAAGTAAAATACAGGGCGTGATATAGCAGCACCCCCTATTTTACCACCAATTGTGCAATTTTTGTATCTTGCAAATATTTATTGGATACATCGGTCATCTTGAGGCTGTACACGAGCTTGTCAGTTTGTGAACTGCGCTCGCCATCGACGTCACAAACTTCCGACTATTGCTTGGCATATTGAGTTGATTCTCAGTTCTTTGTTTCATAAAAGGAGTAATCTCTTTTCTTTGTGTTTGTCTTTTTAAAAGAAGAATCTGTTGTCCTTTTTTTTACTAGATAGGGGTACATCATAAGATAAATGGTCAAAATACTGTGTGCACATCCAAGTAGTTCGGCTTGAACCACTAGTAGATGATCGCAATATTCAAATATCCATCACCTTCTCTCAAATTCCCAAAAAACTATACTACTAAATCTAAAGCAACCAAAACAAAAGTGAAATAGCTCCATAAGTGAAAGATCCGGTTCATGTCCATTAAACAAAAATCCTTTATAGGATGTAGGAATGACCACCGGTCATTTTGGTTCCGAAAATCTTTTGTAAATGTCAGTGAAGATGGGAAAAGGTGCGAAAGTCTCTAACACGACACTCGCGAATCAATGAAGATCCACTTGCTCGGTCCACCGAACTGGTATGTAAACAATAATCAGCGTCGCCGACAGTAAATTGTTATAACTACTTCGACTCGGATTTCTCCTATACCAATATGTAGACTATACCAGTTCAGAAGCCAAATAGATTTTACCAAGCAGAAGGAGCCGTCAGAAAAACCTAAGGTTGGCAGAAAAACAATCGCGACTAAATATTCTATCAAAAAAACCTAATTCAAACCATCACCCCATAAATTAGGAGGAAAAAAACAATGTAAAAATGCGAACATAATCAACGTAAAAGCCTCCCACCTAAAAAACAAATTTGAAAGTAGATGAAAAAATAAAAATTGGAGAAAAACCCCTCGTAACCTTACTGTCGCCGGAGTAATGAATCGTCTATTGGCTGACCCGAGTATACCCAATTTTGACCTGATTGACCCGTATGACCCGGCAGACCCGAGTTCAAAAACTGGATGTCCGAGTTGACCCGAGTTGGCCAAATTGACCTGAGATGACCCGATTTGGCCAAGTTGAATCGGCTGAAGAAAATGACTCGAGATGCGCTAGTTTCAGCACTTGCCCCTCCACGGTGGTTGGACGTCGGAGTGTTGTCGTCGTCGCCCGGAGAGTCGATCCTCATAGAAAAAATTGACGTGTCTCTGCCGACATCGACGCCGATGGTATGGCAGATCTAACGATGACCAAAACTCCGTTAACTTGGGAAATAAACCCGGTGAAGAAACCACCTTCGCTGAAGCCGCCGCTCAACTCTCGTCTCCCGCACCGTCGTCGGTCAGATGCTTGACTTCAAGCCGCCACGGGTATGCCTCAAATCTACCACATATCGCCATTGTCGGTCTGCCTAGAGGAAAACTCCGAGAAAGGATAAATCGGGATGTATTATTTTTAAATTCTGCGAAAACAAACTAGGGATAGTAGGATACTGGGGTAGGGTGAGGGGTGGGTTTGGGGGGAGGGGACTGCTGGAGGTGGCTGTTTCCGGCGATGGTGGCCCCCTCCAGATTAGGGTTTTATGAGGCTTCTAGAGAGATGGGAGAGACACAGATGAGAGAGAATCATGTTCATTCACTTCTGAAGAAGAAGAAGAAGAAGAAGAAGAAATTTGCTCCGTTGTTGAAGATCCAAATTGAACACGTTGTCGAGGAAGAAGGGTTTTAAAAAAAATAAAAAGGAAAAGGAACATTGTTCTTATTTTGTCAAGTTCTTTTTTCTTAAAAAAATATAGTATGTGTTTCGGAAAAAAATCTCGTATAATAACGACACTTAGCGAGATCGGAATGTATAGTGAAATGTATAGGAGTTCTTGTTGGAGGTAGGGTTGAGATAGTACTTGTTCCTTTTATTTTGGGATTAAATTTAAAAGGCGCATTGAAGTCTAGGATCTGAAACGTCAATTTTGAAGGGGAAAATAGAAGGTGAAATGCTATGCCTCCTTCATTTTCACATCGAATCACTATCATTTTTTCCCTCTGCATCGTGGTTTTTTGGGTTTCAGCGCTCGTAGATTGCATGGATTTTCGCCATCATGTTTTGATGGCAAGGAACCATAGTTTGTAAAAAAAATGAAGAATTTCTATTGTTGAGGTTGAAGAAATTTGCTTTGCTATCAAAGATCTGGGTTGAAGTCGTCATTGACGATGAAGGTTCTGGAGTTGCCCTCTAGTTTAATGTGCCGGTAGCTAGTTTTGGGTGTCATTGGTCAGCTATGGGGCCCTGTCGATTGGAAGCAACAAGCGTCAGGTTCTACTTATCGGCGATTCCTCTGGGTCTGGCCTATGGGGATGAAGGGAGGGGGAGAGGCTGAATCTGTCGGATTGGGTCTGTGGAAGTTCAACTTAACCCATCCTTTTGTTTTACATGCGTCGTTGGTTTCAATTGGATGTCACCGACATTTGTTTTATTTTCTGGCAATACGGGCGTCGAGTTGAAATCGATTTTAGGCTCAATGGCTAGTTGAATCGGATTTTTATTTTGGCTCTAGCTGAGTTTGAACATTGAGCTCTTCATGTTTGATTATTTTAATATGATTGTGCTTCGGCTTGATCTCTAAATCTCTTTTTTTTAACTCTGTAACTTTTATGTAATCCTGATCTGATGATGTTTTCAATATATTTCTTTTATGGTCTACAATTTTAATATGTTTTTGTAAGTTTTTTATTCATGAAATTTGAAATTATGATGATTTTTCAAAATATGATGATATTTAATTATTTTTGTTGACTTTTAGAATTTTGATTTCATTTTTATATATTTCAGGGCAAACGACTATCTTGAACCCTGAACTATCATCATCCTCTACCTCTGACCCTTTATCTCTCTTTTTTAAAACACTTTTGGCCCCTCAATTTAGAGAATTTTTTAATCGTAGCACTTTCGTCTGGTCAAAGCGTCAAGTTTGGTTAGAGTGTCAATTTTAATGGCAAAATAGTCATTTTCCATTTTCCTTTTTCTATCCTATTTTTTTCATTTTTACATAATTATGGCGGGTTTTTTTTTACATTTTCCCTATTTCATTTTTACTCTCACCCCACCAAAAACTCGTCGTTCATCCTCTCCGCCTCCAACCTCTACCGCGACACCGCCTCCTCCATTGTCGTCACTACTCCATACTCTTCATCCCCATCTTCTATGACCCCACCGTCCGCCACCTTCAGTCCACGTCACTCCAACAAAAGTCCCTCTTCATCCCTCCTTAAGTGTATTTTTTAGTGTTTATTTTGATCTTTTATGTTTTATGTTTTTAAAATTTGAACATGTGACCATTTAAAGAAATAATCAACGTAGTATTATTTTTATTTGATGTTTGGCATTTTAAAACTTTTAACTATTATTCATATATTTTATTTCTTTTTTCATAAATTTTGAACTTTGTGACCTATTACAAATCCATGATGACATTCAATTCTTTTTCGTTTTTATATTTCATAATTTTTATATGTTTTATATTTGTTAAATTTGAACTTGTATATATTTATAAAAATATGGTGGCGTTTAATTATTTTTGTTTGAGTTTTAGAATTTTGATATGCTTTTTAATAGTATATTATATTTCAAGTTTAGTGAAATTTGAACTCTATAAACTTTTACAAAACTATTTTTAAAAGTTAAACCATCGTAGACGGGGTTTGAAGGGTGTCTTTCTCTTTCATTTAGCTCATATGTTGACAAAAATTGGCTTATACTGCCTAAGGACTTAACAAGTTGTCTGAATGCTTACATCAGTTTTCCCAAAGGGAAATCATAAAGGCGCTAAAAGTTGAATTACAAATTTGTAGCCTTTATGCATAAACAAAAGGAACGGGAAGGGGTAAATCCTAAGATAAATGGTCTAATAATGCGTACACTTCACACTAGTTTGGCGCGAACCACTGGAAGCTTATCACAGCATTCAAATATATCCACTTCCCCCCAATGTTTCGGGGACACTGTACTACTCAATCTAAAGCAACCAAAACAAAAATGAACAGCTCCAGAAGCGAAAGATCTGGTTCATCTCCATTAAGTTGCAGTCCTTTATAGAAACTATGAGACGACTCCGGTCATTTTGGTTGCCAAACATCTTTTGTAAATGTAAATGAACTCAAGACAAAATACAAAAGTGTCTAACACGACACAAGATGATAATTTCAAAGTTTTTTAAAACTTTCTCGGGCTACAAATATGGTCTATAAATTATGATTGGAATCGCCAAAAGAAAGTTGTTGTAACCTTGACTTGGATTTCTCCTATACCAACATATAAACCAGATCAAAAGTCTACTAGGTTTAACCAAGCAAAAAGAGCCGTCGAAAAAACCTAGTATTGGCAAAGAACAAATGCGACTAAATATTCCAGCAAAAAAAACCTAGATTGATCCACTACCTCAATAAAAGTGAAAAAGAAAATATAACATACTTAAATAAATATTAGCCTCCTCCCTGAAAATAGAAATGAAAAAGTAGAGAAATAAAATATAAAAAAATGAAGAATTGACCCTCGTGACCTTACTACTCCCTCCGGTTCTTTAACATTGACACATTTACTTTTGACACAACGATTTAGGAATGTAGAATTAGTGGTTGAGAATTCATTGAAATGATAAAAAGTAAAATGATTGGATGAAAACAATCTAGAATTTGCCACAAAAAAAAGTGCCAATATAAAAAAAATCATCTCAAAAAGGAAAGTGTGCCAATGTTAGAGAACCGGAGGGAGTACTAACGGAGTAAGACTCGGTTGTTGGCTAACCCAATTTGGATTGTATGGATTGAGTTAGCCTGTTTTTGACTCGTTTATGAGTTGAATCGACAAGGACCCCGACTTGACCAGAGTTGGCCACTACAGATCCAAGTAGACTCGAGAAAAAATGTAGATCTAATCAAGAAGGTCTTAAGCGTGAAATTGAGGATGACGGATGCTCCTTCGCCTCTGGTCTCGGGTCACCGAAAGCCTCTCACCGCTGTTGGATTTCTCGACCACCTGTGTCACGTCGGACGCCAAATGTTTCTTGAAGGATGCTGGAGTTGTCGAACACATGTCTTCGCTGCCAGGACATGGGGATCTGACAATGGAATCCAGGACCTCCGTCGCCGCATAGAAGCTCCGCCCATGAGCTCCGGTCTGACACCTCCAGGAGATCTTCCGCCGCACATAAGCTTCGGTGAAATGAAAATCCGTGACCTGAAAACCTTTGTTGAAAACCCGACACCAAAATGAGTTACTTCTCTTTTTCGATCTGGTGAAAAAACTCTAGGATAGCAAGGATATTGGGTAGGAGTGAGTGGTGAGATTTGGGTGGAGGGGACTGCCGGAGTAAGCTATTTTTGGCGACGGCAACCCCCTCTAAAGGTAGGATTTGGGTTTCTTTCTGTCTTAGGGGGGGGGTTAAAGCTAATAGAGAGAGAAAGCACCAAATTTTTGTCAGCCATTGAACTTTTACAAAACTAAGTTGACATTTCAATGTTTTTCTTTTGATGCTTGAAATTTTAAATTTTAGTTTTGATGAATTTGATGTATTTTTAGTGTATTTATTGGTAATTACTATGCTAGTTTAGTGTATTTTTAGTTTTTCTAATGTATATTTTTAGTATTTGATGTTTAAATAGTTTTTAGTGTATTTTTTAGTGTTTGCTTTTAAAAAAAAATTAACAACGTTAGTTTGACTTGTATTTTAGTATTTTCATTTAATGTTTAATCATTTTAATTTGATATTTTAATATATGAAGTTTGATGTGAATTTTAGGAACCAAATTCAAACCCAACCAGTCACTCAAGATAACCATATTCTTGACCCAACTTTGATCTAAATTCCCCATTGGATTCATCTGAAATTTGTAATTCGATCAAGCAATTTATTGAGCGACTTCACTTGATTGAACCCTATACCTTTAGCCATACTGCCAACACCATCTTGATTTTTCTTAAACTCTCAGTTTTCAACCCTAGTAAAGTAATCGCATCTCTCATTTTTCCAAGTATTAATCTGGCAAAAATCCATTGGGTAATGGATTTTCATAAACCAAGTACAAGAAACTGATTCTCCACCACATTATTACATTTGTGTATGTGGGTGGACGAATTTCAAAAACCTCCTAGAGAAAATTGATTTTCTACACAAAATCGCCTATGGTGATGAGGGTCACGCGATCTCTGATGACTATACCTCTGATGCGACATGCGTTTTTAGAAAAGGGCGGGGAACCAAATCACTAATCACGTCCTTTTAAAACATGCAACTAACCATGGATACATTTGTCATTTCATTAATGTCACATAAATCATTATTTCATTTCAGTATAAGTTTTCACTGTGTTTATCATATAATTTGTTAGATAACACCAATAATATATTTGATAGAAAACACCAATCATATATTTGTTAGCTAAAATGATAAGTTTCTACGACTGGGTTGAATAGTTCAAGGGGGAAAAAACCTTCATCATATTGTGCTGCTATCTCCATTCCATTTATTTGCACCCCTGCTTCTTCTGGGGACAGAAGTTGCAATTTGACCACTGCCTTTGTTAATGCTTCCAAACTTCAATGCAACTACAGGTTTGATGTATGATCGACCGGGAAAGTTCCTTTTTTCTTTGGGGAGCGGTTGCAGTTCTGGCAACCAATATGCTACATACTCTCCTTCAGAGTCGTAATTTTGTGCCTGCATTAGGTAAAACATCGACAGCACTGAACAACACATTTAGGGGAGAGATAATCCGTACAATCTTTACACCAGAATACATCATATAGCCTGAGTTATATTATGATCAAGATTTCATAACAATCTTGCTGACCTATAAATATGGGTACAACAAATCCATAAGTACCATATTAGTCCATTTGGAAGGTTGGTTACATCAGATTAGAAATTTTTAGACTCATGCTTTCTGATGTAGGACCATTTCATCCAACACCCCAGCTCTACCACACTTTATTTTGACCATAGAAAAGCTACCTTTTCCCGACTCGGAAAAACAAGCAGAAATTTACTAGTAGTAATACTTCCTACTTTCCATCACAAACTGAATCAAACAAAATCCTTCACTCATATCGTGACTATATTGAGTTGTACTCTGGCCAAAGGCATTGAGACAAATAAAAGGTAACTGCACCATTTCTACAGCGGCGTCTTATCACAAATGACCATTAGAAGATATCACAGCTATGTAAGAGTTGCAAAGTTGAAATCAAATCAAGAATCGGCAAGATATAAGGCATAATGTAGATTGATATTTCAGATCAGAAATAGAAGTATAATTGTCTCTGGCTAGCTTGTAGGTAATGGTCATTGCATAAGTCATCTGGTGGGAAGTTCATTTCATAAGTTTAGGACCTTGATTATGACTTATTAATTGCATCAGCACTTATTTAATTCTTATCAGAATCAAAAGACTCGGAAGTTTCAAATTCTGATGCTGAAAATCTTGGCACATGGTTGCCAACATCAAATACGCATAAGCCAGTGTATAAAGATACTAAAAGTCATAATTATTCTTATACATAAAAGCAGAAGAAACTTAGTTGAGGACATAATGCTTACCTCATACAAAAACAACAAAAGAATAGCAACTAATGAGATTTGAAGGGAAAAAAACACAATTTTCACCTGTTTGGGAATGCTGAAGTAACGATCTTCTCTTGGGTCATTTCCCACTCCTAAATTAAAAGAGTTTACAAAAAAGGAAATTAGATTTTGAAACTGTAACTTCATAAGCCTGCACCAAGAAGGAAACAAAGCAAGAAATGGACGTTAACATAAGAAACTTCTCAAGCACATTAAAATAACCATAAACCAAGGAATCATCAGTTGAGAGGTACACAGTCAAAGTCACGTTGCATTTTTAGTAAAGCAGCATAGTGTACAAGCATAGACAACATACTTGGATGCAGTGTACTTGCCCATGCAACAAAATCAACAAGCAAGAATTCATTCTACTATGGTGGGTAGGCTATGTGGCTCATTTCTCATTCCACCCCTTCTGTGTCCATACATCCATATCAACACTAACATTATCTCTGCTATCATTTTTCGTCATGCTAAAAATCAGTCGCCCAAAATTTTGAGAACAATGAAGCATCGACTACCAGAGCACAACTTTAATAGATTAGAGGACAACTTGGTCAAAAGAAATATTCAGTAGCTAAATATATGTGATAGAATATTTGGGTAACCACTGAATTTAATTTTCCTTCCAGTGTTGACAGATTTGAATCGTAGGGAACAACAGAAACTTCTAACTAGTCTAGTGATGGAAAGCACCATGGATGGCTGTCTTCAACAAAAGCATAAAGACCTAAAAAGATTGGGCAACTTTTTTCTAGATAGCCTGGCGTCTCTTACTCATTGAAGGTTCCCCTACACTTTATAGGGCAACATGATAGCAACGCAGATCACTTTTAAGCTTCAGAAAATTGATCCTTTCAAATTACACTTTTCTCTACTAATTTAAGCATTGACAAGAATGGTAAAAGAAGTTGCACTCATCCATTTAGTCAATTGACTGCATTTCTTATGGAAGCCATAGCGTTAAGAGAATGCACATAGAACGACAAATGGCATGTGGGTTACTGTTCAAATGGAATTGCTCAGAATTCAAAAGTCTTATAATCTACCACATACCCATAAAAGTTCATGTCTGAAGGCAATTGTTTGCCTATGGACAAGAGACACTTTATATATGTCATTTCACTTTCCAGTATTATTATTTTCACAGTCCCAATCCACCCACTTGTATTTCTAGTACACCTATTTTACATTCAGACATAATATTGTATCTTCTCTTAAAATTGTCAAAATGCAAGTTATAACTAAAACAGTTGTTCAGTAACAGCATAAAAGATATTAAACTTGTAATGATCTTATATTGTGTTCCACCTACATGAAAAACTAATCACAAAACGGAAAACCAAATACCTGCACCATATGTCCAGTTACCATAATTGGAGCAGGGATCATAATCTAAAAGGTAAGACTCGAACCACTCTGCTCCCATTCGCCAATCAATTCCCATGTCTCGGACAAGAAAGGAACATACAATCTGTGGAAGGATGAAACAAAGATTGTAACACAAACCTGACTAATGAACTCCTAGTACTTCATTGCACTCAGCCTTATGAAAGACACCAACCATCCTACTAATTGAACACATTATTGGTAAATAAAAGCTCTATCCTCTAATTTGTCACTCATTACCTGTCGGCCTCGATTTGACATGAATCCCGTCGTTGATAGTTCTTTCATATTTCCATCTATAAGAGGGTACCTAAAAGTGTGGGAAAGTATTATATGATCGAATACTAGATAGAGATGATTCCAGATTCTCTCTTCACCAGAATCAATTGCAATTCCATATCTTTCCATACTTTAAGTTTACGGTTACTAACAGAATCTGTGATCTGATCTAAAGCATGAATGGCATTCATCACTTCTTACAGTGAGAACGCCCAATAACATACCCACTTCGGCCCTCCGCCCAAGCATAAAAAAGACTACTATCTATGCTCCAGTTCTTCTCAACTTTTCTCGATCCACCTAAATATAACACAAAAAACAGAAATTCCAACCTTAGAACCAAATTGCAGTATCCAGTTATGAACTTCTACCAGACCGAATACAAATGGAAAACAAGATGGAGAAACAAACAAAAAATACAACTACTTCCTTCAAGAATTCATTATAAGATAATAGGCAGAAATAACAGAAGGCTTGCAAACTATAAGGAACAAAGTACTACAAATTAATTAAACATATTTTTCTTTCCAAAAATAAGTAAGCAAATGCAACTTTTAGTCATCACTTTTTACCTAGATAAAAGAGTGAGTTCCCCTGCTTAATTGAAAGAAATCTGAAATAATCTCTCCATATCAACTCAAACACAAGCCTGAAAATTTAAAACACATCATA
>JAULKK010000009.1:6995164-7012710 GCA_032355705.1 Rubia peregrina
GATGACCAAGAACCCAGAATCCATTATCTAAAGTATTTGGGAGCCATTCCAGAAGTGAAACGGCTGATGGCCGCTTTGGAGATTGGAACGCTGCTGTCCTCAAAATGCCGTCTTCTCCGACTCGGAGCTACAGCCATCTTCCGCTTCACGGCCATCGGGAGAGGCGACGGCGAGGAGGACATAGGGGCACGCAGCCGCGGCGAGGGACTGCAAATTTCGAAATCCAGTTTTAACCTTCGACCTGCCCCTACCGCCGCCGCCCTGCTCTTCCTGGCCCGGATGACCAGGAATCCGGAATCCACAACATTGACGGCTTGCAAGGCGTTATCTTTAAGCGTGATTATGCAGGCGGTGGATGCTCCGGCCCTGCTGTTTTCAAAGGCGTGGTTTAGAACAGACATGGGATCCACGCCGCCGTCAATGGAGGAGTGATTCTCGACGAACTGAGACGCGTTGCCCATTAACTGGTGGGGGCACACGCCGGTGTCGATTCCAAACTCGGCCCAGCCACCAACTCCGTCGGCGACTCCGACGGTGTGCTTGTTGTCGCTGATGAAGAAGGCGTCTTCCCCCAAGGGTTTTGCTTCGTCTTCCTTCGCCAGGGAATACGCGCCGGCCATCAACCTCAGACTTGTTGAATTCTGGAAATGCCCCATCAACTTCACATTTCTTGTATCCATTTCTTCAGAAAGGGGCGGAGAGGAAAATGCCACGGTTTCGAGTAAACTCAATGAATATGCAGAGGAAAATCAACAGGGATCCTTGGTGTTGCAGAGGAAAATCAACAGGGATATAGAGAGGGATTAATGGAATAGAGTCGTTGGCTAGGGTGAGGGCTTGGGTTGGGACTATATAGAGAAGAAATTGGGGGAAACTTCCACCGACCTAATGTCTTCCCTCGCCTCTTTCAAATTTTGAATCACCCTGATGATTCCGTTACAGTTTTTTTCCTTCAAATTTGACCCCTAATTTTATATTCGGATTTCAGAATTACCCTTCACTTTTGTCTTTTAGTAATTAATACCCAGCATACAATTTTAAAAAGTGAGATGGATACTCGAAGAAATTACAATTTAAAACACTTGTTTTTCTCTTATAAATTAATCAATACTAATGCTACGTACAGATACTATTATTATTTTTGGACTATTTATTCTACCAAACCATTCAAATCATTACTTTAATTTAAATGGCAATTAATAAATAATTTTTAGGAATGACATGTATCGATGTCTATTTATGATGCATTCTTAAAAAACCTATAAAATTATGCAACATGTTGCTTTGTGGATTATACACTTTTGGAGTCATCTATTTTTTTATGTAATTTTAAATAAATATTATATAGTTATATTATTGTAAAATTTTAAATTTAAAGGTTCATCTTTTAATAACAATTAATATTTTTTGTACTGATTCTTTAACAATACTGATATTATAATGTGAAAAATAATTATCATACTTATGCATTTATTCTATAACATCACGGTATTAGAAAAACATTAGAGATTATGATAACTTTATAAGGATGCATATTAGAAATTACTCAAAAATAAAATTATTCTAATTATTTATTTATGATTAGATGTGTATATGGATAGTAATAACGAGCTCACACACAAATTTCAATGGTAGATGAGTAATGTAAATATTTGAGTTATTTATTTGATTAGTCATTATTGTTTTGTAACTTTTCATCATAAAGCACTGATCATGAAGGGTTTGAGAAAATGTGAAAAAAATCTCTTATAATAACAATTCATTACTTTTACATAGTAAATAAAGTAAGGAGGTTGCAAACACACGCACTCCACAAAAGCGAGCCTCTGTTGCATTAATTTATAACATACTAATATAGATAATAACTTAATCATTAAAGTAAACCTTGCCTCCTAAAATCTATAACAAGAAAATTTATATTTACAAGTTTCAATCCCAGAACAATGGTAACGTCGAATAGAATGAATGATCAATGCTATACAAAGACACACAAGGAGCCAGGCATTTTATATTTGACCAAACAATTAAATATCGTAGTTATGTTACCAGATTCTTTGCCTTGAATCACATCGATTGATTCACTTGTTACAAATTTTTTTTGTTGTATTTGTTCATATAACAATAATTTTATTAAATATATTAAAATACTGAAGTAAAATTTTCCCAATTAAATATAGTAAAATACATTTTTTTTCGTGTTACATTATTTTTTTATAATTTTAAAAATATGTAAAGTTTATTTGATGGAACAAAGGGAGTACTAAATTTAAAAATTCTACAATGTATTTTTTTATATTATGTATTTTTTATATTTTCACATTAAATATACATTATTATTTTTTAACTTATATAATACAATATTTAAATTTTTTAAAAATTATAATTTTGAATATAAAAAGTTAGGGAGTTCTCTTCATGAAAATAATACATGCCACATTTCCCGAAACTTTCTCTTCATGAAATATTAACTTGATAAAGTAAATAAAATTGATCTTTAAAATTTTAGGGTTTTGATTTGATTTATAATACTCCCTCCGTTTCTTTAACAATGGCACAATAGGTGTAGGTGCTTGAATTTAGGAGAAGAAAATGAGTGAGTGAAATTGAATGTAGAATGTAAAAAGTAGAATGAGTGGATGAAATTGAAGGAATCTTACCAAAAATGGAAAGTGTGCCAATATAATAGAAACAACCCAAAAAGAAAAGTGTGTCATTGTTAAAGAAAAAGATATTTAATTTCATATTCCATGAGTTTTGAGCTATATTACCTTTCGGAAAACAACCAACACATTTCAGTTTCTTTATGTTTACTTTTTTTTTTTATCTTTAACGTTTTATATTTTTGAAATTTAAACTTATGACCATTTATAATTTTAAAAAATACGATGATGTTCTATTATTTTTTATTTGATATTTGGCGTTTTAATTTTTTTTACCATTATTCATATATTGTATTTCCTTTTCCATGAATTCTGAACTTTGTGACCTTTTACAAAACCATGATGACACTTCGATTTTTTCGCTTTTATATTTTCTAGTTTTATATGTTTTATATTAGTTAAATTTGATCTTGTATTAATTTATAAAAAAATATGGTGGTGTTTAATATTTTTGTTTGAGTTTCAGTATTTTGATACTATTCGTCCCAGTTAAAGGGGCATTTTTTGTCAACTTTCTCGTGGTATGTATGACTACCGATAACTTTTGTTCCATATACTAATAGTATATAAAAAATTGATTTTTAGAAAATACGTGTTGCAAGAATCTAATAATATATCACATGAGAATATTTTAACTTATATACTAGATGAAATATATGGTCAAACATGAGTTTAGAAAGTTGACCAAAAAATAGGCCCCTTTGGCTGGGACGAAATTATATTTCAAGTTTCGTGAATTTTGAACTCTATGAACTTTTACAAAACTACGATGACATTTCAATATTTTTCTTTTGATGCTTAGTAGTTTAAATTTTAGTTTTGATAAAAAATTTATGTGTTTTAGTGTATTTATTTGTTGTTTGCTATTTTAGTTTAGTGTATTTTTGTTTTTCTAATTTTATATTTTAGTATTTTAGTATTTGATGTATAAATAGATTTAAGTGTATTTTTTGAGGGTTTTTAACAATATTGGCTTGACGTGTATTTTAGTATTTTATTTAATGTTCAATAATTTTAATTTTATATTTTAATACATGAAATTTGATGTTGTGTTATTTGGAGGTGAATTTTAGGAACCAAATCCAAACCCAACCAGTCACTCTAGATAACCATATCTCCGGCTTGATTTTGACCAAAATTACCAATTGAATTCATCTGAAACTTGGAATTCAATCCAATACTGAGCAATTTGTCGAGCGACTTCACTTGACTGAACCCTTTACCTCCAGCCATATTCGTCAACAACATCTTTGTTTTTTCAGAACTCTAAATCTTCAGCCCTAGTAGAGCAATCGTATCTCTCTGTTTTCTAGGCATTAATCCGGAAAAATCGTTTGGGAAATGGGTTTTCATAATCCAAGTACAAGAAATTGATTCTCCACCGCATTATTACGTATGATTTCAAAAACCTCCAGTTGATTTTTTTTAACAAACTCGATGTGGCGATGAAGATCACGAGATCTCTAATGACTATACCGATGAAGCGATATGCGTGTTTCTAAAAAGAACGGAGGGTTGGATTTTTGTTTTGTTTAACATCTAAGTCAAGTTGTGGGTTAATTCACTGACCCAATGTTTAACAATAATAGTTATAAAAAAAACTCTCGATTAAAGGCGGTTATATCGAACTAAAAAAGGCTCAAGTGTCTTCTCTGGTCTTGCCTTTGATTGAAATCGATCAAAAACCGCCTTTGATTAGGGCCTTTGATAAAAAAAATGGCCTTTGATGAGGTTTAAAAAAACTGTCAGAAATCAATAAAGCAACAACAACATCGTTCAATCTGGAAATCAACACCACAACAACATCGTTCGATCTCGAAACAAAACAGCAACAGCGTTTGATTTGAGCTCCGGTGGTGGGCGTCGACGTAGAAGCAAGGGGAGGCGAGCGACGGAGGTGACCGATGCAGAGTCGAGCGACGTAAAGGTGAGCGGTGGAGTTGAGCGACCCGTGGTGGTGGTAGGGCTTAGGCGGTGGGAAGCGACAGAGGTGAGGGTGGAGGGAGCCTAAAGGTGGGCGATGGAGGGGAGAAGTTCAAGATCTGGGTTTAATTCGTGCGATAAAGACTAAGGGAAAAAAAGTCAGCAGCAGAAAGGAAAAATAACTAAGGGAAGTGATCAGAAACCCTAGCTTTATATACTAAGGCCCAAAATTTCAACAAAGACAGTCAATTGAAGGCGGTTCATTTAAAAACCGCCTTTAAATTGGAAGGCGTGACTTGGGAGGAAGTTACAAATTCGGAACCTTTCTCGGGTCCGAATTAAAGGCGGTAGAACCGCCTTTGATTATATACATTTAATCTAGGGTTTTCCACTAGTGTGTATTGTGTAATAATTCATTATTTCATGGATTTCTTACATAAAATAGTTATTCATATCTGAAATCAAAATTTTGAAACCGCATTTATAAAGTTGGGGGAGTGGTATTATTTTTGCTAAAATGAACTGAATTGAAAATAAGTGTAATGAAAATAGTTATAATATGATTAAATTAAGCTAATTTTCATCAAATTAATTTTTTTACTGAATTAAAATGCTGATAAGATATGGAGAACAGAACAACAAATTATTCAAAAGAAAATATTACATAATTGGTTGTAGTGATCTAGAAGGAAATTTTTTAATTAGATAAAGTAGGTAGTATTGAGACAAATGATATTCAGAAACCAAACTTCCATCTATTAAGAAAGATAAGAGAATGTTGTGGATTTCGGATTTCAGATTCAAAGATGATGTGAGACATAAGAAATGTTTTGAGAACCGCCAGAGTCAAGACCTTACATGTGTAAGGTCTACTCAACTTATTTTATTTTGTTACATAAATCAATCTTAACTAAAAGATAAATTTTGATTTAAAGGATCTTAGATGATGTGATAATGTAGAATAGTCTTACTGAATTCCCTAACACGACACACACTCCTCCCAAAAAAAGAGTGATGATAGAGTTACATTAATGAAAAGATCAAATCACTAATCACGTTTTTTTCAAATATGCAACTAGCCATGGGTACACTTGTCATTTCATTAATATCAAATCAATTATTCACTATGTTTATCATATACGCTGATTTGTTAGCTGACATCAACCATATATTTGTTAGCTAAAATGATAATTTTCTACAGTTATGTTGAATAGTTCAAGGGAAAAAGCTTCATCATATTGTGCTATCTCCATCCCATTTATTTGCACCCCTGCTTCTTCTGGGGACACAAGTTGCAATCTGACCACTGTCTTTGTTAATGCTTCCAAACTTCAATGCAACTACGGGTTTGATGTATGATCGACCGGGAAAGTTTCTTTTTTCTCTGGGAAGCGATTGCAGCTCTGGCAACCAATATGCTACGTACTCTCCTTCAGAGTCATAGTTTTGCGCCTGCACATCATCGACAACACAGAACAACACATTTAGGGGGAAGATGATCCATACAATATTTGCACCAGAATACATCATATAGCCTGAGTTATATTATGATCAAGATTTCATAATAATCTTGCTGCCCTATAAATATGAGTACAACAAATCCATAAGTACCATATTAGTCCATTTGGAAGGCTGGTTGCATCATATTAGAATTTTTTACTCATGTTTTCTGATGTAGGAGCTTTTCATCCAACACCCCACCTCTATTTCACTTTATTTTGACCATAAAAAAGCAACCTTTTACTGACTTGGAAAAACAAGCGAAAATCTACTAGTAATTCTTCCTACTTTCCATTACACACCAAATCAAACAAAAACCTTCACTCGTATTGCGACTATAATGAGTTGTGCTACAGGCTAAAGGCACTGAGACAAATACAGTAAAAGGTAATTGCACCATTTCCTACAGTGGTGTCTTATCACAAATGACCATTAGAAGATATCACAGCTATGTTAGAGTTACAAAGTTGAAATCAAATCAAGAATCACCAAGACATAAGGCGTATGTAGATTGTAGATTGATATTTCAGAGCAGAAATAGAATTATAATTGTCTCTGGCTAGCTTGTAGGTAATGGTCATTGAATAAGTCATCTAGTGGGAAGTCCATTTCATAAGTTTAGGAACTTGATTATAACTTATTAATTGCATCAGCATTTTTTTTATTTAATTCTTATTAGTATCAAAAGACTCAGAAGTTTAAATTCTGAAGCTGAAAATCTTGGCACATGGTTGCCAGCATCAAATATGCATAAGCCATAAGCAATGTATAAAGATACTAATAGTCAGAATTATTCTTATGCACAAAAGCAGAAGAAACTTAGTTGAGGACATAATACTTACCTCATACTTTCAAGAAGCAGAAAAACAACAAAAGAAGAGCAACTAATGTGATTTGAACAAGAAAAAACACACAATTTTTACCTGTTTGGGAATGCTGAAGTAACGATCTTCTCTTGGGTCATTTCCCACCCCTAAATTAAAAGAGTTTACAAAAAAGGAAATTAGATTTTGAAACTGTAACTTAATAAACCTGCACCAAAATGGAATCAATACAAGAAATGGACGTTAACGAAAAAAACTTCTCAAGCACATTTAATTAACCACTTAAGATAAACCAAGGAATCATCAGTAGACAGGTACACAGTCGGAGTCACATTGCATTTTTAGTAAAGCAGTATAGTGTACAAGCCTAGCCGACATATTTGGATGCAGTGTACTTGCCATTGCAAAAAAATCAACAAGCAAGAACTCATTCAACTATGGTGGGTAGGCTATGTGGCTCATATCTTTCCATCATGTTTTGTTGAAACATATTGTAAAATTTAAAAAATATTGTGTTCTGTTCAGTCTGAGTATTTAATTCTCTATTTTTCACACATTTTAATGGGAGAATCTAAAGGTCTACAAGATAGATGTCCAAATCATCTTAGGTACCTTTCTCAGCTATTAGGGCAACCCTTTGTTTTCAACAAGTTCATTTCTCATTCCACCCCTTCTTTGTGTCCATACATCATCCATATCAACACTAAAAGTATCTGCTATCATTTTTCGTTATGTTGAAAATAAGTCACCCAAGATTTTGAGAACAATGAAGCATTGACTACAGAGCACAACTTTAATAGATTAGTGGACAACTTGGTCAAAAAAAATATTCAGTAGCTAAAGATATGCGATAGAATATTTGGGTAACCACTGAATTTATTTTTTCTTTTGGTGTTGAATGATGTGAATCCTAGGGAACAACAGAAACTTCTAACTGTTGTATTGATGGAAAGCACCATGGATGTCTGTCTTCAACAAAAGCATAAAAACCTATAAAGATTAAGCAACTCTTTTCCAGATAGCCTGGTGTCTCTTACTCAGTGAAGGTTCTACTACAATTTATAGGGCAACATGAACAGAAACACATACAGCCAACAGATCATTTTTAAGCTTCAGAAAACTGACCCTTTCAAACGACACTGCTCACTACTAATTAAAGCACTAACAAGAATGGTAAAAGAAGTTGCACTCATCCATTTAGTCAAGTGACTGCATTGCTTAGTGAAGCCAGTGTTAAGAGAATGCACATAGAATGACAAATGGCATGTGGGTTACTGTTCAAATGGAATTGCGCAAAATTCAAAAGTCTTATAATCTACCACATACCCATAAAAGTTCATGTCTGAAGGCAACTATTGCCTACGGACAAGAGACACTTTATATTTGTCATTTCACTTTCAAGTATTATTATTTTCAGTCCCAATCTACCCACTTGTATTTCTAGTACACATATTTTACATGCAGACATAATATTGTATCTCCTCCTAAAATTGTCAAAATGCAAGTTATAACTAAAACAGTTCAGTAACAGCATCAAAGATATTAAACTTGAAATGATCTTATATTGTGTTCCACCTACATCATGAAAAACTAATCACATGATGAAAAAACATATACCTGCACCATATGTCCAGTTACCATAATTGGAGCAGGGATCATAATCTAAAAGGTAAGACTCGAACCACTCTGCTCCCATTCGCCAATCAATTCCCATGTCTCGGACAAGAAAGGAACATACAATCTGTGGAAGGATGAAACAAAGATTGTAAAACAAAACTGACTAATAAACTCATAGTATTTCATTGCACTCAGCCTTATGAAAGACAGCAACCATCCTACTAATTGAACACATTATTGGTAAATAAAAGCTCTATCCTTTTTTTCCAGCAACATTGTTTTTAGACAGTCTCACTTGTCACTCGTTACCTGTCGGCCTCGATTTGACATGAATCCCATTGTTGATAGTTCTTTCATATTTGCATCTATAAGAGGGTACCTAAAAGTATGGGAAAGTATTAAATGATTGAATACTAGATAGAGATGATTTCAGATTCTCTCCACCAGCATCAATTGGAATTCCATATCTCTCCTTACTTAAATTTTACGGTTAGTAACAATATCTGTGATCTGATGTAAAGCATGAATGGCATTCATCACTTCTTACAGTGAGAACACCCAATAACATACCCACTTCGGCCCTCCGCCCAAGCATAAAAAAGACTACGATCTACACTCCAGTTCTTTTCAACTTTTCTCGATCCACCTAAATATAACACAGAAAACAGAAATTCCAACCTTAGAACCAAATTGCAGTATCCAGTTATAAGCTTCTACCCAACCGAGTAAGAATGGAAACACAAGATTGAGAAACGAACAAAAAACACAGCCATTTCCTTCAAGAATTCATTATAAGATAATAGGCAGAAAGGCCTGCAAGCTAAAAGGAATAAAGTACTACAAATTAATTAAACATTTTTTTCTTTCCAAAAATAAGTCAGCAAATGCAACTTTTAGTCATCACTTTTTACCTAGATAAAAGAGTGAGTTTCCCTGCTTAATCGAAATAAATCGGAAATAATCTCTCCATATCAACTCAAACACAAGCCTGAAAATTTAAAACACATCATAAGCAAAGAATCCAGAACAAATCTACTCAATATGAATCTAATGATCATACTAGTTGATTGATTGTAATTGTGAAGCTTCATTAAAGAATATCAATCCAGTGTAAATCTTTATTAAGTGCCTAAAGGTCAAAGCATCATAAATCAATCCAATATAACAAATCAATAAAATTGATCAGTAATTCAATTTTCAAACTGCCATTTCAGCGATACAATCTGTTACAAATATTTGGTTTCATAAGCCGTTTATAATTTTTACTCTCAGGGAGAGAGAAAAGGAGACCAGTATGTTGAATCATTTGATTGACGCTCAGCTTCATATCTCTTCACCTAAAATAAATTGAAAACATAGTATAAGAATGATGCATGCATTACTCATCATGCTTTTATCATAAATGAAATTTACCTCCTCATAAATAAGTCGAGCAGAAAGGCATCCTGAAGCAAGCCAAGGAGAAAATTTTGTGGAATAATCACTACCTAACATCCCATTGCGAGTTTCTTTATAGATGGAGAGAAAATCCTTTAAAAATCAAAACAAAATAAGAAGGCATTAAAACAAATAATTCTAGTGAGGCAGTGATATTAGTTTGAATAATCTTCAATAGCATAGAATGCTGTAATATTTCCTTGTATTCAACAGGATTCAGATAGACATGCCAAATTGTCCAAGAGAATAACATGAGTAAGGCTATTAAATGTTACAATAATATTAAATATTGCTGAAACTTATTGAAGAACTATGTAACTAGTATATATCTTCATTTTTGGTACTTTTATTCGGCTTTCCAAAGGTTAAATTGTACCATCACAGTAACATGTGAGGAAATAACTTACCTTCTTCCAAAAGTACTCATGTATTCTACTCAGCCCTGCAGTTTCACCACCTACAAATCTCATTCCTCTGTTAACCTGAAGCACGAAAAAGCTAAAAGGTCAAAGTACTGGTATGTATAACCTTTCTATGCATTTGTTGTGAAAAATCGAACAAAGAAGAAAACTGACCTTTGGTGTTGCAAGCACAAACTGAGAAATTTCAGAAATGCAGCCCCAGTCACCAACTTGGGGTGGTGGTCCAAGGGCTGAAGGGAGCTTTACAATATTCCGGACTTTAGACTTTGACTCAACAGACTGCAATTTGGGCATGATGCAGAGAGAAGTGGACAAATGAGAATTTCATTCTTACAGTACAGGTGAAATTTGTGAACTATAACCTTCAGAGAAACGTAAAATACCTTACGAAACTGTGTATAGACATCTGGCAAAAACTTGCAGTCAAATGGAAGGTCATCTATATGATACATACTACCACCCCAAATCAATCTTAATCTGGTACCACCCATGGAATTTGAGCTAGCTGATAACCCTTCAGATGCTGTCAGAGGGACTCGTTTCAGATTTCGAGCAACCGATTTCTCTATATTCACCTCCTCACTGCATGTTTCTTTTTGAGCATATACCTTGAAGATAAAAACCATAAAAATGAATGGACCATTATTTAAAATCAAAAGTAGATAAAAAATATGGTGAAAAAAGTAAACATTATAATTGGAAGCAGCTTAACTGTGTGCACTTCATATGCTTTTGCTAATGAAGGTAGAAGATCTTCTGGTTTTCCCTGTTTAATTAGTAGGTCAAGACCATATTTGGTCAAGTTCCTCTTTAAGTCGACCAAGGACTCCTTCAGAAACTGGGTCCTCAGAGCTGCCAAGAAAGATTATAAACAACTCTATTAAGAGGACCGGCGAGCAGATGGTTTCAAGATGCTGCTAATAGGAGCAAACATCAGTTATTAGCACCAGTCTGTTCATTAAGTTTGTAAGCAAATATGAGTGGTAACCATATTCCAGAACACTGTATGACACAAACTTACGGAAACTTAATATTCATTTTCCGAAAAACAATTAGATAGAACGTAAAATATAGTGGAATAAGGAGTATTTATTTCTGACTATTCAACTCATTCTCACAACTGCCGAGGTCACAAGATATGGTGCTAAGTTACCAGATTTAGACCTTCAGGAACTTCATAATTGTAAATTAAATGAAAACCTCTACTAAAAGAGAAAAGTGACAGGAAGGTTGCATGATGTTCAAAATATTTAATCAGTACAGCAGACAGGTTAAAGCACTTGAAATCATCTACTGATACTCTTTAAAGTAAACCTCATATGTATTTGTGACTTCACTCTTGAAATGGACAGCAAATAGGCACCACTAACAAACTTTTTGGACTTTCAGTAATCTCTTAAGACTATCCCACTGACAAGGAGAATACACCTTTGCTTAATTCCAACAGTTTGAAAATTTAAGATACCGGAAATCTGAGACCAAATCTACATGTGGAATTTTACAATGCAGTGAACAAGATAAATTACAACTACATCTGAAATTGGCTACTTAAAAATTTCTTATCCATGAAAGTGAGCCCTGCAATAGTAGTTGACATCAAGAACATGGATGACAATTTTGTTTTTTATACTATTGCATTATGCGAAACTTTTCACTGTCACTGATTCGCATGGCAGACCATAATCTATAAGTTTGATCCTGCCAACCCAAAATAGAAGGGTAAATGCAAAAAATGCAATCAACAGAGAGCCACTGATCCCGGTTAAAATATATTATGTACATCAGAGTTAACACAGCTAGTAGTGATCATTATGGCCACACTGCCACAGTCAACTACATTTTTATAAGAAAAACTCACATAAAAATGATCCAAATATTCCTCAAATACATATTCCCTCTGTCCCACTATTGTCTTCACACTCAATTTTAATTTTGTGGGATACCATACTATTACCATCATACTCACATTTCTTATTTTGACAAACTTTCATTCATTTTCACCCACATTCATATTACTTAATTTTCTCCGACTCACTTCTCCCTCAATCTTTGTGCCAAATAAAAGTATGCAGATATTATCTGACATAGGAAGTACAAGACTCAACTGCTTTATAAGCATAGCAGAGTTAACTACAGTTTATAGTGATCGATTCTGAAGTAAAGGTCATTATGATCACAGTCAACTACATTTTTATTATGACACATATGCTCCTCAAATACATAATCTAAGCACTTATTCGATTGCCTCATAATTACCCGCACACTTGTACATTTCTTGTCTTTGGCGAAGTTTCATTCAAATTTATGTACTCATTTACAATACTACCAGTTCTCCTCCACGCATTCACTTAATTCTTATTCCGTGACAAACACAAAGCGTAAAGATAATAACAGGATCGCAGGAGAACAAGAAAAAGTATTGCAAACAAACTATTACCTCCGGTTTTGGGGAACCCAAAATTACGGGTGGTGCCGGAGAAAGTCCTGGGATCAACGCAATAAACAGGCAACACAGCCCGAGACGAAGCCCATGCCTCCAGGAGAACTTCATTATCCAAAATCCGCAAATCATTTCGAAACCAAACGATGGCGACCCCTTTGCCTCGCGCCTTGGGCGTAGAGCTAGAAGACGTGGTGTATCTATGGAAGGTTTGGTCAGTAGCGGCTCCCATTTCCTCAGCAGTCAGTCCGGGGACTTGTTGCGCCGCCGCCGCCGCCGGTGCTCTGGAGGGGTTGGAGTGCATTGCCGCGGCGGAGATTGTTCGTCGAGTAAAGAAGAGGAAGGACGCGGTAGTTGAAGTGATTGTTTGAGCGTAGTGAATCATTTGGAGGTGAAGTGTGGGACGTGGTGGTCTTTTGTGTTTTCATAACCATGCTCCACTTGAGCGGTTACCAAATTTACACGTCGGATGTCATGTAACGACAACATTTTTAGCCAGTATTTCCTCATTCCTAGGGTCATATTTTTATTTTTCCGTATTCATGCTGATATTACAGGAAAGACAAAATATTGGGAAAAAATCGTCTTTTCATAAGTTTATAAAAATATGGGGTTTAATTATAATAATAAAATGTTAGAGATCTTAGTTGCAATATTAAAATTTTACTATGCAACATGTAGTAGTTATAAAGTTTATAACTCGATTCATGCAATCCGAAAATTTTATCTTCATTTCTTCTAATTTATACTTTAAACATTGGTTTTTCCATGACTTATGGAAAAATCGTATTTCAGGAGACGGAAATGAAAATTAAAATGAATAATCAAATTTTAACCATAAATTTCAATTCAATTAAGAAAATGAGAAACCCAATACATGGATGAAGGGAGTATTTTATTTTTGAAACATGCATTTTCTAACGGTTGTCTCAATTTT
Source organism: Rubia peregrina (assembly GCA_032355705.1). Taxonomy (NCBI): domain Eukaryota; kingdom Viridiplantae; phylum Streptophyta; class Magnoliopsida; order Gentianales; family Rubiaceae; genus Rubia; species Rubia peregrina. The sequence goes on from JAULKK010000009.1 coordinate 7,008,925, forward strand.
CAATTTTAAGTAATCCTTCCATCCCAATTGAACTTGAGAGCATCTCTTTAATTAATTTCCTTAATCACAATTAAATATGTTATAATGATCTTTTACTTGTTTTTTAATTTTATAATAACATTAGATTAACTATATTTTATAAAAATAACTTTCGAATACATTAGATTAACTATTGTCAATTGAAATTTTAACATAAGGTTTATTAAATTTAATTAATCAAGCGATATTTGGAGTACTTTAATGTGATGGGCTGATGAATGAATAAAATAACTTATAATTATTTATTATTTATTTCTAAATTAAAACTTTAAACTTACATTATTTGCATAAAAATTCCAACTGACACTATTTTAGAATAAAAATAAAATATTTAAAAATAATAATACTCTTGAGCCAGTTTTATTTTGTTATATGTATTTAATTCATATTTGTATTCAAAATTTCATTAATCAATCAACTAAATTTGGTTCGCCAACTTATACAATCAACTAAGTACATCACGATTCAACATGTGGACCGACACGACACGACACGACACAACACAAAAGGCATGAAATATGTGAGGGGGTCATGGGCCGGCTTTTATTTTGACAACACGACATAAATTATGATAGGCACGAGTTTGATAGTGGGCCTTAAATATATCTAGTACGAATGTACGGCACGAGCATCACATGAACACGACACAAAACCAAATCTACTCACTATCGGAATTATTAAGGATAGTAAACGTTAGAATATATCTAACCTAATTCTTGTATGGTTGTAATATTGTATTCCTTGTATGACTGTGATATCCTATGTATTCACCTATATATAGACAAAGTCATGTATAAGACGGTCTTACAGTAAAATCAGGGATTGAATTGTAAAGAATTCAGTATGGGATTTCTAATTGAAGGTTTAAAAGTTCAGGGGCTAGATGTGAAATTTTATTATTTTACATTCAAGTCCAGGTATAAATATCAACATTTTTCTTCTTCTCCCACAATTTTCTCACATTTTCTCTCTCCTCTCCTTTTCTTCTTCTGCGTTCTTCTCTTCCATCTTCTCTTTTAACTGCGTTCAACCTCTTTCTTCCTTCAACTCGACCTCTAATTTTCTCCGTTTCCTTCCATATTTCTTGTGCACAATGATTTGCGATGAATGCTGAGAAGATGCGCTTCATTTTCCGACGAATTTTCCGATTTTAGCCTCGGTTTCCTGCAGCCGAACACAACACGGCATTTGTTTCGTGTTTATCTTCGAAGGTAATGTCTACGCTCAGAATTTTATGCATATTTTTGTTGTTTTTTCCAATTTTTGTTTACTTTTTTGGTTCTCTATTTTTTTTTTGTGAGTTGTTCTTACGAATTTGTGCTAATATGTGTGTTGTTGTTGTTTGTTAGATGTCTAAGAAGACTTGCTTCACTGTTGCTGCAATCGAGAAGGGAGGAGAATTCGTAAGTTTTCAGCAGTGATGTTTTAGATACGGTTATTGATTTTTCTCATTTTCGGCTTGATGTTTCATGGTTTAGGCTTTAAGTATTGTTATATGTGTTGGTGTGATGTTTTAATTTTAGCGTTTGATGTTTGTGGTGTTTTCATGCTCAAGTATGCAATTGACGTTCAGTTTTGATTGTGTGTGATATCTTAGGGTTTTGTTACGATTTGTGCTAATTTTTGTGTTGTTTTTTATGTTTCTTAGATGTCTAAGAATGCTTGTCCGTTGTTGCTAAAATCGAGGAGTAAAGAGGATCCATAAATTTTTGTTATTTTGCAAATGTGATGTTTTAATACCGTTGTTGATGTTTCAGGTTTTATGTTTGATGTTTAGGTTTTAAGTACTGTTATTTGTGTTGGTGTGATGTTTTAATTTCAGTATTTGATGCTTGTAATGTTTTAATTGTGCAATTAATGTTCAGTTTTGTAGTATTTGATTGTGTATCTTATGGTTTTGTTACGATTTGTGGTAATTTTTGTGTTGTTTTCTATTAGATGTCTAAGAACGCTTGCCCACTGTTGGTGCAATCTAGAAGGAATGAGGATTTGTAAATTTTTGTTATTTTTCAGATGTGATGTTTTAGATACTATGGTTGATGTTTGAAATACTGTATTTGATGTTTCACAATGTAGTTACAGTCATGTTATATGTGCTATTGTGATGTTTTAATTTCATATATTGATATTTTTTATTACTATATGTGATGTTCTAATTTCAACGTTTGATGTTTGTTGTGTTTTCATGTTAAAGTGTGCAATTGATGTGCAGTTTTGATTGTGTGTGATATCTCATGGTTTTGTTACGATTTGTGCTAATTTTTGTGGTGTTGTTTCTATTTTTAGATGTCTAAGAATACTGGCCCACTAATGATGCAATCGAGAATAAAATAGGAACTGTAAAAAAATAGTTGTGATGTTTTAGATATTGTTGTTGATGTTTCAGGTTTTTTCTTTGATCTTTCATGTTTAAGCTCTAAGTAATTTTTATGTGTGTTGGTGTAATGTTATTATTTCAGGGTTTGATGCTTGTGGTGTTTTCATATTTAAGTATGCAATCGATGTTCAATTTTGTTCTTTTGATATTTTAGTGTCCACTGTTGTTGTTTTTAAATTTTGATATTGATGTTTTAAATACTGTATTTGATGTTTCTCAATGTAGTTGTCACTGATGTTATATGTGCTATTGTGATGTTTTAATTTCATATATTGATGTTTTAATTACTGTATGTGATGTTTTATATTATTTCACAGAAATACTTTCCAAGCCAAAACTCTATGATGTCATTGATGAGATATTAAAAAATGCTATAAGGAATCATGCTCCCAAAGGTGTTCCCTTGAACAGAGGACCGATAATTGACCTTTGGTCATTGTGTTGATGGAGTTGAAGAGTCATCTTGTTCGAAACCAGCAGGAGAGAAGGCAAGGTCGTGAATAGCAAGCAAAGAAGGAAAACAACTCAGTGGAAAAATAAACTTGATTGTTTGGGATCTATTGTTTAAGATGATGTTTTATAAATGTTGGTTTATTTGTTAGAGTCGAGACACTGGATTCTTATTGATGTTTTATTTTTATTTGGATTTTTTCAATTTTTATGTTATCGATTTTTTAGGGCATCTAAACCTTTTACTGAATGATGTTTAATGGTTTGATAATTATGTTAATTGACATTTTCACAGGATGACGTAAAACTTGCATTAAAGGTTTCCACTTTTATATGCTAATTTTATATCTTCTTGTCATTCCAATGATGATTCATTTAATTAATGCAATTTTAATTAATTAAATTTTGAGTTATCAATGTTTCATGTTTTATGTCTTGTTCATCCTTAATATACATAAAGTGATACGTATCATCTTATATCTGTAAATCTATCTATCTATCTATAAATAGTACTAAAGCAGCAACTTTTTGTCTAGGTGGCATTCCCACAGCTTGCCAACCCACCTTGCCACATCACCTTTCCCAAAAAAATATTCTAAAAAAATATTCCTGTAATTAATTTGGGTCTTCAATGTATCTGTATTAGTTAATGTAGTATTTGCCTCCCTAATTATACTAAAATGTGCCTCTTCTTCTTCTTTCGACTCTGTCTCTTCTTCTTCTTCTTCTTTCCTTTTTATTTCAAATAGTAGATTATTTCTCTTTTCTCTCCGAACTGGGTCACGGCCGAAGATCGGAGGCTGTTGAGCAGCGCGTCGCTGTGGAGGAAGGCGAACGCATTGGTAGAGGTGGTGGCGCTTGAAGATTCCGGGCATTTCCAGTCGATTCTGGCCGCCGGTAACTTTACCACGGCGCGGCGG
>JAULKK010000009.1:7012810-7024474 GCA_032355705.1 Rubia peregrina
CGAGAAATGCATTTGAACTTGATAAGGATGACACATTATCTTACCTTATGTTCAGATGAAGACATTAAGTGACAAAGAAATATGAATGCACACTTGTTTAAAGGACAAGTGGGAGATTGTTGGAATAATGTCCTTCAGTCAATGCGCATTTTCCATATATAGTTGGAGGATAATTAATTCAATTATTTTGAGTGATCGGAATGTTGGCTGGAAACCACTTTCGATCAGCCAGCATCAATTATATTGGGCTTGCAGCTTATTATGACTGAACCTATAGTGTCACACACAAGACATGAAATTGGATTAAAATGACTATTGGGCTTGGAGCCCAGATAGTAATTATATGAGAATTGAGTTTAGAACTCATTAAGTCTAATTGGGCTAGACCCAGATTGATTTGGATTAAGGTTTCTTGGATTAATGACCATTATGTATAAATAGATATTTTTACAAAAATGTTTACAATATGATTATTAGAGCCCTCGTCGTTCCAGACGCCAAAAACTAGAAACCAATTCAGTCATTCCCAGAAAACAAACCTCACCTTAAAGAGAAGAAGAAAGACTGGGTCTTTGCTTGCTGATCAATGTTCTAAGCTGACAGCGGTGTAGACGATCCGATCGTACTGTGTGGATATATATAGAGGAATCACATCTGGGATTCTCGTCTCCATGGTTGACTGAATCCGACTGTAAAACACGCTTCAAAAGTAATCTAAACTCTTAGATAGATTCGAAGTAAATACATGCATGAGATTCAGGATTAGATAATTGATTTTCTGCTAAATTAGATTTAATCAATTTCCAACACTCATCCCCTCCGTCTCACCCCATAACTCGCTTCACAGATTCCCCCACATGTTCAACATATTTTCCCCACCTGTTCCACAGTGGTGATTAAGGATGGTGATTGAGAGATCAACCACGAAGTGGGGGCGGGCTCAACAGATGCAGTAGGCTTATGGCGGAGGATGTGAAGGCACGATTGGAGGATGGAAGAGGGAGGGAGGTGGCAGGCTCAACGGTGGAGGATGTGGAGGCAGGATCGGAAGGATGAAGAAGGGAGGGAGGTAACAAAGATCTGGTCAGGGGGTGACGAAAAAGTGAAACTAAAATTAGGGTAAGATAATTCAGATTTTTAAAATTTTATTTTATTTTCTCATAGGGCTAAAATAGTATTTTCACTGGGTTCCATCCCAAATCTGCCGAAAAGGGTATACTTGCACTTGCACTTACTTTTTAGGGTTATATTTGCACTTTCAATTATCAAAATGTTATATTTGCACTTATGTGAATTAGGTAGGGTTATATATGCATTTTCCTCTAAAATTCAAAGCAAATATAAACGATACAATAGCTTATTGACCAATAAAATTGGGGTGTTGCTATTTCACGCCCTGTATTTTACTGTATAAGCCCTGTGTATATACAAAATGTATTAAAATTAAAATTGAAAATGAAAAAATTCAAATAAAAAGCTTAATTTATTTTTAAAAAAACATGAATTATTAGCGGTGGCAGGGCAGCGGTTGCCGGCAGCCGTAAGTGGTGACTGGAGACTTTTTGGTGGTGGTCCGACCAATTTTCGATCGTATTCCGACCAAATTTTAGCCAAACTTTGACCACGGTTCGATGAAATTCTGGTGGGTGATAGTTCTTATCTGTGGTTCTCATCTGTGGCTCTTATATGTGGTTCTCATCGATCCAAATGCGAGCCACATGACAAAAAACCAAATACGAGCCATAGGATGAGAGTCATGCGATGCGTACAATTTTTTTTGATGCAAACCATGCGATGAGAGGCACAAGTACACATTTTTGGATGCGAACCATGCGATGAGAGTTATAAGTACAAATTTTTGGATGCTAACCATGTGATGAGAGCCACAAGTACAAATTTTCGGATGAGAACCATGCGATGAGAGACACAATTACAAATTTTTGGATGAGAACTATGCAATGAGAGCCACACGTACCAATTTTTGGATGAGAACCATGTGATGAGAGCCACAAGTACAAATTTTAGGATGAGAACCATATGATGAGAGACACAAGTACAAATTTTAGAATGATAACCATGTGATGAGAGGCTCAAGTACAAATTTCCAGATGAGAATCATGTGATGAAATCCGCAAGTACAAATTTACAGATGAGAATTATGTGATGAGAGACACAAGTACAAATTTTTGAATAAGAACCATGCGATGAGAACAATCATCCGCCATAAAGTCACCGAAATATGATCACAACTTGGCCGGACCACCGCCGGAAAGTGGCTGACCACCACCTTCCGCCGTCGAACCACCACCGGCGGCCGCCACCCTACCACCACTAATAAATCACATTTTTAAAAAAAAAATTAAAAAATAATATTTTTTAAAATTACTTAATTTTACTTTTAATTTTTAATAAAGTTTGTATTTATAAAATATAAATGCAATGCGTATACAGTAAAATACATGTCGTGAAATAGTCATCCACTAAATCGTCGGTAAAAATGGGTCTGAAAAGTGTATTTAATTACTATCGGGCCGACAATAAGTGGGGATGGGCAGTTGCGTGACAAGATCGAACCGCAGCGCACCAACCAACCCCCTCCTCCTCCTCAGGCCATTGAATTCTAGATCAATTATCAATATAATAATAATAACCAGCACCGGCACCGGCACCGGCACCGGCACGAGACCCATAGAATAAATAATAAATAGGAGTATAAATTACCATAATCTTCGTCTTCATTCTTCTTCTTCCCTTGTTCTGGTCGCCGAAGCCTCGTTTGGCTTTGGTTCCGCTCTCCAATGGATCGCTTTCTCGCGTTTACTGTTTTTTCTCTTCTGATCAGTACCGTCTCCGGCGGCGCCTCCGATTCTGCCGAGCTGGCTCAGTTCAAGCTCAGGATAATCGCTCTCGGTCAGTCCTCTTGTGCATGATGAGTCACAATAGTCAATAGTTTTGCTTTACTCAGTAAATCAACCGTCATTTGTTTATGTGATTTCTAATTTTCTACATATTTTGTGGAGTTAATATGTGTTCATTTATTATTATTCCGCATAGCTACTGGTTACTAGTACATTAGGATTGTAGTATTTTAAATAAAATTAGCTTAACCATTAAATTCATATTTAAAGTGATTTTATAGTCATGTAACAAGGTTTCCACGGTTGAACAAAGATGTTTTATTAGTTTTGAACCTGGCTGTCAATATATTGGATCGCGCGATTTAACTAGTGGCCAGAGCAATGGATTTCCATTGTATAATAATACTATGTTGATTGGTATATATTGTTGAAGACTCGGAGATCGAGGCGAAGAATCAAGAGTTGAAAGGGAAGGATGATATTGTTTCGAACATGGAAACGATAATTGCAGAGAAATCTGATAGCATCGCTTCATTGCAAAGTGAGATAGCTTCTTTACAGGTGAGACGTCAAGTTCCATCTTTTTAGCAGTTGTGTGATCATTCGTTTAGTTTAAAAGTTTTGTCCAACTAGCCGTAACTATTTTTGGTTCTTAGGAAAAGGGCAGTGTAGATGCTGAGAAGTTGGTGGGAAAGGCTCATGCACGAGCTAATGAATTAGAACAATTGTTGGACACACTGAAAGCGGAGATTGCGGTTAAGAATGAAAAGCTCAAGGAAATTGAACTTCGGGCCAATGAGAAGGAGAAGAAGGTTTTGGACTTAAATTCAGAATACCAGAGTGTAAGTTAAACTTATAAGTGTATTGTCGAAAGAAAAAAACACACACACATAACATCGTTCATCAAAGGAACAGGAGATTATTTGTTTGTAGTATGCACTATATGGAGAAAACTTTAGAGGATATCTACTCTGATAAATTCATAAAATGCTTGCAGAATCCCTTAAAAATGGATTGAGATGATATAAAAGGTGAACACTGGCAGTAGTAGTTTCAGAAAGCTTATTGTAATAGGTAGAGGGGATACATGGCACTTATCTTTTACATATCGATTACCATAAATGAACAACTTTTTTTTATTTTATGTCTCTGTTTTGCAGCTCCAGAGCATTATCAATGATCAGAAAGCTAAATTACAAAAAACTGAGCGTGCTCTTCACATTGCTGAGGTATACATCATGTGCAGTGACTTAAATATTTGTATCATATTGTTCGTGAGTTCATCATAAATTACTGGAGTTACTTTTTTCATGTTTTTCTCCTGGATAGGAGGAAATGAAGAAGGCAAAGTCTGAAGCCACATTAAGGGCCAACAAGTTAATGGAGGTAATGATGCTTAATTCTGATTATTTCAGTTCCTTTTTAAAAAAGAACTCTCTTTCGCTTTCAGCATTATCTTCATTTCATTTACCAGATTAAGTTAGTAAAACTTCTTTTTTCATCCAAGTAGTTAATTTTAAAAAGTCAGAAGTGATTGTTAAGTACAATTTGACTCCCATATACTCCCTCTGTCCCTATTTACGGTTCCACTTTGACTTATTAGAGTCAAAAGAGTGTCACTTTGACTGTAAATTCCATTGATATACTCCCTCCGTCCCACAACTAATGGCCACTCACTTTTTGGCTCAATATTTAAGAAAGCTGATGTGGCTCACTAATGGCCACTCAGTTTTGCTAAAATATGTAAGTTTCAAACGTGGCCAAAACTTGTGTGACAAACTAAAATAGAAAAAATGGCCTATAGTTGTGGGATGGGGGGAGTATAAATTAGGTCAATATCCTGTAAGCTCTTGTTAGATTCGTCGCAACGTATATTTTATAAATATCAAAATTTATAACTTTTACTAATATATATTTAATAATATTAATACTCACTCCATTTCATTGGATTTGGCACACTTTCCTATTTTTAATTGTTTTTATAGATTTCTCATACTTTCATTTTTGGCAAGATTCCTTCAATTTTATCCACTCATTCTACTTTTTTTTTCTTTCTAAATTCAATTTCATCTACTCATTTCATTCACCTAAACCCAAGCACCTAAACCTGTGGTACCAAATACAACAAAACAGAGGTAGTATGTATTTTGAAATTCAGAAAGTCAAAGTGAAACCTAAAATAGGGACAGAGGGAATATATTCATGTCAGAAAGTTATTTGTGTTGATTACACCCGTTATTTGGTCTGAAGCCTAAATACTTCCCGGGTGGTACATTCGATATCAGTTAAGCCAATTGGTAAGACAATTGTGCTTTTGTGAACTGGTTTCTCATTGCTTTCAAAATAAGCCAACTTTGCTTGTATAAAGTCTATCAAGTTATCTACATAGTGGCACCTTTATTGAAAATTTCTTTGTTTTCTTTAACGGGAGGATTATGGTTCATCTGTGGAGTCAATATTTGATACCTGTGTAATAACTAATGCTACCCGTGCCCCGTAGTTGGAGTCCATTTATAATATAATTATTGTTCAACAAAAGGACTCTAAATATGGGATGGAGGGGTAAGGTATTATGAAATGGACCACACAGTATGTAAATCTAGTAATCTAAATGTTTTAATGTACTTGTTTTGCACTGACCAGTAAAATAAGCCAACTTCTTGCCACTTACTATAATTTAAAGTACATATCTTTATCGTCTTCAAAGTTCAAGTTTGTTGATATAATATTTGAAAGAGTTACAATGACTTCGTAGCTATTTACTAATATTCTTTCTTTTTGGTATTTCGATACTAAACCAGGTTCACACTGCATGGCTTCCGCCCTGGCTTGCTGTGTATGCTGATCATTGTCAGGTTTAGTTTTTGTGAGCATGCTATATATACATAATAACATAACGTGGCTAGTGATTTTGACTCCATTCGTTCTCAACAGAGACATGTGGATAAGCACTGGAAAAAACATGTGAAGCCTACAACTGATGCATTAATTCAGAAGGTAAATTGTAGTAATTATCATGCTCCACTGTCCACTGACACAGATATCCTCTGAGTAGTTATGTTATTATTTTAGTGCTTTTCTCCTATCTATCAATGTTATTTTTCAGGCTATTGAGAAGAAGTCCCAGGCTCAAGTTTGGGCTGAACCACACATTGAGACCGTTAATACAGTAAGTGTTAGGTTTTGAGCAAAAGTGGCATTCTTTAAGTTCTAATCCTTTCAGACTGATATGTCTAATGTCTTCCCCCTCTCTGGTATTTCCATTGTTTCCAAACAGTCTATGTGGATCCTTTATCTGTTCTTTTAACAATTTAATTGGCTTGCTACCATTTGAGAGGTGTGGTATTCAACATTGAACTTGTAATATTTGATGTAATTTGCGCATGTTATACCGCTTTTACAAATTATAACTAGATTTTTCTCATTTTCTCTTGGCTCTGCTGTTAATGGTATTGTCAGTATAGTTGAGGCAAGATGCACTAAACTGTCACAGGGTGCCTGAAGGCCCCATCCTTCATTGAGGATCATTGGTGAATAATTAGTTATGGTCAACTAATGGGTCCATTTAAGTAATTCATTCTAGTGGAGGTATGATACTATGAGTTAGTTTTCATCATTAAATGTAGCTGAGAGACATGGCGTATAAATAGCAGATGAATAGTATTTAATAGAAGTACTACATATTACACTTTTCTTGTTTTTGGGTCCTTTGTTAATGGTTCTGTATATTATTATCAAAGGTGAAGCTGAACCAAACATTAGGGTAGATTCCGGTCCCTTACCTTACTAATGACTATTGTGGTCAAGCAGTGGATTCTTTTGAGTATTTCTGCATAGTGGAAATATGATTTTGACTGATTATTTTCTACGTAATGAATGTGATTAAGGTGACATGACATATAAATGGTTTCTTTTGAGGTACAACGGAGGCCTGCCATGTTAGCATTGAAGAAATCTCATTCCTTTTATGTTGCATGCGGTGGAGCAAAATATTAAATCCTTCATCTTTATATAATTTGTATTATCCCTAGAGATTGCATGCCCGTACATGTATGAAAATGAACGAGTATGCATGTGCGTACTCACACTCACACACACAGACACACCTTTGTTAATCTTCTCCCTATAATTTGCAGAAATTGATTCCTGCAGTAAAAGAGCAGTGGTTGATCCTAGTCACTAGAGCTGAACCACATGTGCAATTGCTCATTGCAAGAATATCAGAGGCATATGAATCGACCAGCAAAGCAGTGACTCCACATGTTACAAAAGTTCTAGAACTTACTGATCCTTATTTTCAGGTAATTTAGTAACTTATAGGGTCTGTTTGCAAATGTTTGAACTGGACACAAATGGCAATTAAATACCCACTAATTCTTATGTTACTGCCATTTTCTTAAGCCAGTGATTCCTCGTCTCACCCTTGCTTTATATTAAATGAACAAATCTTTGCAATTGAAAGATTACGGGAAAACAAAATTAAAATGAAATTAGCTGTGCTAAATATACCTTATAATGTATTTAAAAAAAAAACCTTATAATGTTACAGGAAGTTAAGAAGTTCAGCAAACCATACATAGAACAGATTGCTACTGCAACAAGACCTCATGTGGATAAAGTACGAAGTTCTCTTAAGCCTTATACTCAGGAAGCATTTCACCATTATGGAAGGTTTTTGGAATCTGCAACTGCATACCATACTCAGGTAAGCTGAAGTTTTTTTGGCTCTTTTGTTTGTATTGATTCATAATTTCCTTCAGCATAATATTTGTTATATAGACTATCCCCGTCTTTTTACTTTTCTCAGCTTAATGTCATTCTAACTTGGCAGTGTTTTATGGATACAACATCATTCCTGCATGATAATGCATATGCTTGAGAATCACTTCTGGTTTAGTACTGACTTTTATCTCAATCTCTTTGGTTTATTGCTCTTACTTGTCTTTGTTGTCGATTGAAGTACTTTATGGGTATCTGAAAATCTTTACTTTAAGAGCTGAGCATGAGATGTCTGATTGTTACTATTATTTGATGCCATAGCTTGGTTTTAATCTAGCTCTACCATTCTGCTAGCTTGTAAGGTTTTTCAAGACTAGTCTGCTCTGAAACTTGGAATGAGTAGGATTGTGTTAGGTTGACAATCACTCTAAAATTTTGTTACCGGTAATGTATTAGATCTTGTAAAAGCTAGGAAGCTCCTTGCCTTACCAAATACATCATGAGTTGGACTTTTTAGGTGTAATGCAAACAGTGGGAAATGCCTAATACACTGAAGAGATATCGGGTAAGGAGGAGGAGGAGAAAGGGGGGTGGGGGTAGAGAATTAGGAAGACTTAAGACAAAAGTAGTACTTGGATTGAAACCTTGCCTAGGGTCTCTAATCTTTTGACAAACTCTTCAAATAAAAACTGTCGTGGATGGAGAATTAAGTAGACAGCTGGGGATAATAAGTAGTTTGATAGGTCTTGTTGGGTCATGAGATGATGAAGGTATTATTTTAATTTTGGACTTTTGCAATAGCTATTGATATGCTGTTGGTGATACTATGCCTAAAAAGAGAGAAACCCTAAATACCAGTAAAACTGGCCTAACTAGTGACATCTTAACTTACAAGAGCGATATTAAATTCTGTATGGTAGGTTATACTTGGGGTGAAAAATCCCAGAACTGTACATAGGATGTAGGTTGGTAGGTTTTGAGATACAACTTTAAGATAGTTTCATACAATATGAAGGGCAATAACGGGTATAAGGTGATTACCTAATGATTATGTGTTTGGACATATATATAAATTATAAAAATAACTATTTCATAAAATTCTCTTTGGAAGCCATTAATTTGGAGGGTGGAAGATAAAATAGATCACATGGCGCAATTAACTGAACGAATAATTTATTTTTGGTGACACTAACTGAAACAATGAATTCTGGTTTTGGAATGTACAATTCAAGAAAATGTGGAAATGAAAAGGGAAAGTTGCAAACAATTGTGGTAGAAATCATAAAGATATATTTTGTGTTTCCGAGGATGTTAAAAAAGTAACATTTGTAGCAACAGACACATAGTATAGAATTTAGAGTAGATACTATGGAACGCTAGAATGATACAGATAAATAACATGAGGGATATTTTTTAATGAGGTGTACTGCAATGAGAATGCCATTGTTTTAGTTTTTATTATGGCAGTATGAGATATTTATATTGATAGCATGCTGGGAGTTTTAAATGTAATTGAACCTGTTTCAAACGAACACGATTAGGGTTTGCAAACAAGGGAAACGTGAAGAATATTTTTTTGCACTTCCCATTTTCCTGTCTCATTTCTAATTGCACTGATAACTTGTCTCGGATGCAACGTAATTTGTAAGCTGTTGTTTCTCTTTGACTGATTCTTTTGTAACTTTACTTGCTTGCAGGTTCAGGCCACAGTTCAAGAAAAGCTGCAGAAGCATGAGCTTTTTAGAACTCTTGCGACGAAAGAACTAGTGTGGTTTATTGTATGTGTTCGCAGTTTTATCGGTTTCACTGATTTTGTTCTCTCTATATTCAAAATTGACTAGCTTGAGACTGCATCTAACTTTCTGAAGTTTGAATCTTTAGGCATCCATTCTGTTGGCTTTACCTATCATAGTTGCTTTCAGAATAATCTCAACAATTTTTGGGTTAGTTTGGTTCCAGTTCATCATCTGTCATTTTTTTATACAGCCTTTGAAACACATGAGAATACTGTTCTATTTTGTTAAATTTTCTTATTTTCACCCTAATGTCTCAGTAAAAAAACAAACAATCCCACTCAAACTGGTCATTCAAGCCATCAACGACGTAAGGCCAAACGAGGACACCCAGACAAGTGATGTGACTGGCTTTTAAAATGTAAGTTGTGCATGTAAACTTCATGCGAGCCATTTTTTTAATGCAAGTAAATGACACTACTATGCCTAAAAGTGCAAAAAGAATGCCCATAAATATATGCTGTCTGAATATGACATTGTTATTTATTGATACTAATTTTATAGATCTATTGAACTGTAGCTCAGAAATTTACATCATATTGCTGATAGAATCAACATTTTCTAAAAGATTTAGTGGGAAAGGCAAACTTTGACCACGGAATTTTGAATCACCTGTGTTTAACTTTAAGAAGAAGAAAATATAGTCACTGTTTTGTTTGGGCTCTAGGTCATCAGTAACTTTCTGTGACATGGGAAAAATATTTAGTGCCGCTTATCTATTGGGAGCATTAAAACACCCTTGGGGTTGACTTTATTGCTAATGAGCTTGGAATTTACTGCTTATCTGCAAGACGTTCGTTCAATTTAGTGTGATATACTTTTTGAATGGCCTGTGCCTAGAATTTCTCATTTCCCCCGTGCTTGGGTTCTTGGTTGTGAGTCTTGTGATACGCCGCCATTCTTGAGTAGAGAATTATTAGGATGCAAGTCTTAGACATCAAATAAAAGGAAGGACAATCAATAAGTGGGGTGATCTGTTCTGACATTATTATGATTACAAACAAGCACTCCCTCTGCCCCAACCAAAGTTGGCTAGTTTGATTTTTGGAGTCAAACCGAGCCAACTTCAACCATAAAATTTTATTAATATATGTTGTTAGATTCATCGCAACATGTATTTCAAATTGTTATTTTTTCTGAATATTTTCACACATAAATAAAGGTATAGATAGTTAAATATTGATGCAGTTGACTCCAAATAGTCATCTGAGCAACTTTGGCTGGGACGGAGGGAGTATTTTTTTTAACCGAGCAGTATGTCTATTGCAATATTATTTAACTTAGCTCCCTAATGGAGCAGCTAGAACAGTAAAGTTTTTTCACTTTTAAAAAAAAAATACTTGCTAATAGAACTAGTGCGCAGGGCCATATGGGCTTTTAGGTCAGCAACTAATGCTGATGCATCAATTCTGTGCATCTAATGCTATGCTTTACTTCTGGCAGGTATGCTGTTCTTCAATGGCCTATGGAGCTAGCTGTATCTATGTTTTTCTTAATGAGTCGAATTCTTGATTCAGAAGCTTATGTATCGTTCAAACTTCCTGGTATAATCTGCTGTGCAATAGATTACTGGTAGGCATGAGTTAGCTGTAGCCTTATTTGTGTAATCTTAGGACATGTATTATTTTGTTTTTGGATCATCTTCATAAGCATCTTGAACTGGGCATTTTGGTATTAATTTGTTTTCAGATTTCCCACAGCATTTAAAATTATTTGTGTGTCGATGAATTTCGTGTTTCTTTGCTGCTCCTTATTGGGTTGATGTGTAGGCTAAGTGGCATGGGGATGAATCAACTGGGAGTGGTGGCGGAGGTAATGGGTACCTGACCGGTCTCGTGGACTGCTAGACCGTGCAATGCTTACGGTTCGCAAGCCGGGTATCATCGGGCCTTTTTATTGTCATCCTAATATTGACTCATACTCGTGGGTCAAGCGAGTTGTGTATTTATAAATTTGGATTAGTACGGATAAAATGAGTTATGAATTAAATAGGTAAAGAGTTAAGTCGGTAATTATAAAATATGGATTGAGCAAGTTGGGTTTGCAGGTTAATTGCGAGTTAATAAAATGGTCAGACCGTGGATCAGATTCGCGGGTTTACCTGCTTGATTTTTCCATGACCTATTGTTCTTTCTCGTTTAACAATTTCTTTACTATTTCTATTTCATTCCGGTCGAATACTCTGCCGACTTCCTAGGTGATAGAGTAAATAGAGGCGAGATTGATACTGATTGATCCTATGATTGATCTTTAGGGTCTTGTACATATATAGATTAGTCTACATTCATTGTATC
>JAULKK010000009.1:7055772-7069234 GCA_032355705.1 Rubia peregrina
GTCAAATTTCTTAACGTTGACTCAAATCTCATTGATATATCAATGGATTATATTATTATGCATAATTTTATTAAATTTTATAGGAAGTATATTATTATTAATTTTATTTTTTATAATATTTAATTTTATGAATGATTAAAATATTAATCGTCAAGCGTGTGCATTGAAAATCATGAAAAATGTGACATTTTTAGTAGGATGTGAGAACTGCAAGAGTTTAAATTTAAAATTTCTTACCATGTAGGAAATATTGGTATTAATTTAAACTATTAAATTAATGATTGCATTGATGATAACATTCTCCAAATTTTGTTTTCTCTCTCTACCAATATAGAGAACCAAATTTCGACTTGAAGAAAATATCTATTTTGGAGAACCATATGGAGAATCTGTTGGAGCAAAAAAGTTGTTTGAAATCTCTAAAACAATGAAAATCTCTATTATAGAGGATTTGTTGGACTTTCTCTAAATGCACATTCTTTAGGGTCCTAACTTAGGAATAAATACATCCACTTGCATTCATTCAATTCATGGATTCCATGCATGTACACACACATACACACGTGTCAATGAAAATATTCATTATCATGTGACTACCATACACATATAACATCACCCATATATAATAATGCAAGGCCAAAATTCAATCAACCCATAGTTAAACACATCCTCTCATATGAATTGAACTAACCTAGAACCCAAAATTGAAGATGAAAATACAAAATTGGGTATTGGAATACTTACTTGCTAATTGAGTTACTCCCTCTGTCCCAGCCAAATCTGCACACTTTTTAGTCAACTTTCTCAAGACATATTTGACTATAAATTTCAACTAGTATATAAGCACCAATATCTTCATGTGAGATATCGTTAGATTCCTTGTATCACATAGTTTTCAAATATCAAATTTAAGACACTGTTAGTATACGTAACTAAAGTTATAGATGATCAAATGTAACTTGAGAGAGTTGATAAAAAA
Source organism: Rubia peregrina (assembly GCA_032355705.1). Classification (NCBI taxonomy): domain Eukaryota; kingdom Viridiplantae; phylum Streptophyta; class Magnoliopsida; order Gentianales; family Rubiaceae; genus Rubia; species Rubia peregrina. The sequence continues at coordinate 7,056,752 of JAULKK010000009.1, forward strand.
AATGTGCAGATATGTCCGGCCGTTGTGATGGAAAGTTGGGCAAACGGTTTTTCATAGTCCGGCCGTACATGATGATGTAAACTGGAATTTGCAGAAGCCATGGCCAGTATCTGTTGGACCTCAGCCAGGTTCTTGTCCAATAACTTTCCAAAACCTTGCTCCATAATCCCTCCCACTACGCTCTCAGACTTCATCTTCTTCAAGCCCCTCTGCTCCCTCTCCGCCGCCGTTAACCACGACCACCCCATTCCCAACTACTCCGGTGTCAGCCTCCATGAAACCGTCGACAAGAACACCAATAAGCTGCGGCTGGACTACTGGGTATCCTCCCGCATTGATGGCGTCAGCAGGGCCAGGGTCCAGTACAGCATACGCTCCGGCCTTGTCTCCGTTAATGGACGTGTCGTCACCAAGGTTGGTGAATATGCATGTTCTGTGTTTGATGAAATGCCCCAATGAGGAGAAGCGGGAAATTTCGTTTTTGTAATGATTTGTTGTTTGTTTCTTTAGGTTTCTCATTTGGTCAGAGGTGGGGATGATGTCAACTGTACCATAGCCCAGCTGCAGCCGCTGCGAGCTGAGCCTGAGGATATACCATTGGATATTGTTTTTGAGGATGACCATGTTTTGATAGTCAACAAGCCTGCTGACATGGTGATGTTTCCGCAGCTAGTATCGTCGAAGTAGAGAGTTGTTTATGTGTGTGACAAAGTGCATGAGTTAGCAGTATGATGATTATATGCCAACCGTTTTCGAGTTATATTGATCACATTAGCCATTACTTTTCCTTTCTGGGTAAACGCATGATCACCGATGAAGGAGAAAACTTTTGAGATTTCTTTGCATCTTGTGTCAAAGTATTTGCAAGTAGCAGCTTTTTTGGGGCTTCTAATAGTTTCGATTAATATTGCTTTTGTTGTGCTCCATAAAATTCAGGTGGTTCATCCTGCACCTGGAAATGCTTCTGGAACTCTGGTAAATGGGATTCTCCACCATTGCAGCCTTCCCATGGTTTCACTACCGGTATCACATGAAGAAGCACTTTCTGAGGCTGAGGATGACTTTGATGAGGAGCTCATTGCTTCTCCTGGAGGCCCAAATGATAGTGCAGGAATCTCTGTTAGTTCGGCTGAGGCATCTGTTCGTCCAGGAATTGTACATAGGCTGGACAAAGGTACTAGTGGCTTACTGGTTGTTGCAAAGGTAATTTCTGATGATATATTGACAAGGCAACCAATCAAGGATTTTCTATTTGAGTACCATTCATGTATTGTTTATTGATTTAGTATTCATGACGTTGTTCTTGAATTCTACTTTATTAGGACGAGCATTCTCACTCTCATCTGGCCAAACAATTCAAGGACCGCACCATAAAGAGAGTCTATGTCAGTCTTACTAGTGGATTCCATCACCTGTTTCAGGACGTATTGACATCCCAATTGGCCGGGATTTGAATAATCGAATCCGTATGGCTGCTTTCCCTGGAAGTAATAAAAGTGGAAAGACCCGTAATGCTGCTAGTAGGTGATATTTTTGTTTTCGAGATTTTCATAATAGTTTTCTTGACAAGCTGTCCGACATATTTTCATTATTAAGTGCTTGTTAGAATACCTGAGGTAGGTGAATTGGTAAATTTATACGGTTGGGTGTTATACTTGGTTCTTAAGCCCAAGTGTAAAACACCACACGCTGATCACATTGAATGTAACCTTTGGCTGAATATTAAGCATGGAAGTAGCATTCTGCAACACTCGCTAGTTATGAGGCTGAACCTTGCAACAATGCTTTTCTTCTTCTTTATCTAACATCCTGTTTGATCAACAGTCATCTAGTTGTGTACTTGTCTATTACTATGTCCCAGAAAACAACTGCCTATCTATTAAGCAACTGTCCTTTTTCAACTATGGTTTTATGGATTTGATAAGGGTTGTAATCCCTGTTTGTGGAAGTTCTTAATGTTTCTTTACTTACAAGTGGGCTCATAAACTTCCTCCGGTGTTGATTGATTTAATTTATTATGATAATCAGGTACAGAGTAATTGAAGAACTCGCTGGTGGGGGTTCTGCATTGGTTGAATGGAGACTAGAAACTGGTCGCACCCATCAGGTAAACTAGAATACTGAAAGTATGTCTTGTTTCTGTGGGAATGCGGATTTTCTGTGGTCAAAATGTTTGGTTGAAAATCATCTTTGCCATGAGTCTGCATTCTTCTAGATTTTATATATGGCTCTTTGACATCCTCTATGGGTCTAAATTTGGCTTTCCTTTTGTAAACCATCATTGCTCTCAATTATGGCAGAATGTTTTGAAAATGAAAGTCCTCTTGGAGAGGACCTCTTCGATGAAGCCAGTTGGCAATTTTTCATTAACAATACATCAGGCCGTTTAAAATTTTTCTGGATGTGATACTTACATGGATGTCCATTGAAGGTAAATCAAACTTTGGCGGGCATATTGCTAGAACAAGGGATAGTTAACTGCTGCACAATCTTTTGAAAGATATTTACTGAATCATACTTGTTACATGATCAAGTAAGCACATCCATTGTGCTCAGTATGATTTTCAGCTTTGTGTATTAATAAGTGCTCATTTGGGCTTCATTTAGCATAGTATCCTATTTTTATTCTTTTCTGTTCCCTGCAAAAGAAAAAAATTCAATTCTTGATCGGGACATTAATTGCAGATAAGGGTACATGCAAAGTACCTTGGAGTTCCTCTGTTGGGAGATGAACTTTACGGGGGAACAAAGGGTTTGGCCCTCTCACTAATTTTGCCGAAGACCCAGCCTTGTTTTCAGGACAAACTTCAGCAACTAATTTCTGAACTGGAAAGACCTTGCCTTCACGCTTTATCCCTGGGGTAATTAATTTACTCACCCTGTTTCTTTGTGTTATAAACAACATAGTAGGGCATTCACTTGAATTTCTTTTTGGTTATACTTTTATTTCTTGTGTTTTTTGTTAGATTTATTCACCCACACACTCGAGAGAATATGGAATTTTCAAAGCTGCCGCCTGCAGATTTTGCTGAAATTTTAACACGGCTGCGTGAGATTGGGACTGAGAAGGTTAGATCATAGACACATAAGAGGGGCCTTTTCCCCCCTCCCTCTCTGATAGTACCCTGCTCTTCTTATCTTCTCCTCCCAACCAACCAAATAGCAATTACCCATGTGACCAAATTGTATGCTGCATTTTCATAGATTCATTCAGGCACCTCATGCCAGGAGATTGTATTTTTGTCAAAAATACCTTGAGCAAATCTCATTTAGGAATGTTTATGTTATTGTTCGTTCCAATTATGTGTTGTCATTAGGGGTTCTATTCGATGAGCTGCTTTAGATTGATCTCAAGGCTGTGGTTCAGTTCTTTTGTAAATACGTCACTGGAATCAAATTACCAAAATTTGCGCCTCTTATTGAAAGAAGTTTGTTTTGCATTTGTTTGGATGCACTATGGATATTTTGTGTGCATATGTTACCAAAAAAAGTAAAATACTCAAGTTTTGTTTTTCTTCTCATAAAATGGAAGAAGAAAAAGGCAAAGAGAGGATAAAATCATTGCCAACTTCATTCATCAAAGATGAAACCAGAACATTCAACTGTAGTCTGTTGGTACAGATGTGCATATACTTCTGGCACATAGTCAAGTGAAATGAGCTGCTAATGTGTGGTGATTAACCACCTGATATTTCTTACACATATAAATAAATTATGTATAAATTTTACTAGGAAAAAATATGGCAGAAACAAGAAAAATGATTACTGAAATAAGCACTGGTATAGTATTTGAACTCCAAAAAGCTAGATAGGCCTCCTGACTGTTCTAAAAAAAAAGCTATATCCCTCTAGCAGTACACTTTTTTTTGCACATTTCTTTATGATTGTTGGTATAACTTTCGGTCTTAATCTAAAAAGAAATGATATTTTTTGTATGTAGGGATTAGAATCTATAACTACCATATGATTAGGAAATGTTGTAGTTTTAATTATCACTTGTCCTGCAAAGATATGACTGACTCAAACGCACCAGCCAATGCTCTCACTCTGTTCTTCCTCTGCCCTCGAAGCTTGCTTGCTGTCTCCTCTATCACATCGTTGGACACAGCAGCTGCATCCCTTTTTCCTTTAACCACTTCTGGCTTTGTTGATGTTTCTGCTGCTTCTGCCTTCTCAGCATTATCTTGCTTCACCACATGTTCTTCTGTGACATCATCTGCTGATTCCTTGCCAAGGGAGTCAACAGTTTCGTTTTGGACATTGTTACTCACTTCTCTTTCTTCCTCTGATTTTTGATGATGATCACTTGAAGCTTCACTTGCTTGGCCATCTTCCATGATTTCGACCTCAGGATTATCAGCAGCAGGCGCCTCTTGATCAACTTCTTTAAGATGGGAATTGTTGTCCTTTACTGTTTCAATGTGTTCTTCTGACTGTGAATCATTGGCAGCAATTGTTTCTTGCTCTTGCTCTTGTAATTTGTCTGCAGGTTCTTCAAGATGAGAATCATCAGAAACAGTTTCATCCTGCTGCAGGAGTTCTGGATCAATGGAGGACTCAACTATCTTAGGTTCATGAACTACTTCATCTGATTCTTTTTCCTCGACTTCCGGTGGAGCATTCACTGCAATATCAAGTTCATCTGCAAATTCATTGCTGCTTCCAGCGTTCAACATAGTCTCATCAGCTTCAGTCATGGAAGCGCAAAGATCTTCATCCGTTTCAGGCAAGGGGATACCAGCCGCGAGAGGACTACTGACTGCTTCACTAGTCGGTGGGGTTGCTGCTCTCCTCTGTGCTCCCTTCGAACTTGTTGCAGTCCTGTCTTGCTGCTTCCTCCCATTGAAGGTACTGCTCTTTCTCACAGTACTTATCGTGCGAGGATGATGATCTTTAGCCCCAGCGGGCAGTTTTGGCAGTCTATCAGAAGAAGGGGGCTTGGTAGTCCTGGGAGTAAACGTGGAAGAAGATCGGAGGGTTCTTTCCTTCGGGGCAGGGGAAACTCGGGTTTTTGGGGACGATGCAGGGAGGGGCCTGTCCAACGAGTTTCTTCTAGCAAGAGTGCCTGGCTGCTTGTCCAACGAGTTTCTTCTAGCAGAAGTGACCGGTTGCTTGTCCAATGAGTTTCTTCTAGCAAGAGTGTGTGGCTGCCTCCTGTTGAGGTTGTCGGTGGATGCAACCTTCTTGACCGGGGGCTGCTTATTCGAGGAAGAAGCACCCGTGGCTGGCCTTGCAACATTCCTCCCAGAAGTTGAAGAATCGGTTGGTTTGGTGATAGACGTCTGTTTGGAAGTTTTCCTTTCATTCTGAGCATGAGTAGAAGGGGTTAATCCCCTCCTCTCCTTCCCAGGCTGGCCTTCCTTGGCTCTTGTTGCCATTTCAACCTACTGTTTGGGGTACGACATTCAGAACATGCATATTTTAACAAAAGAAACGTAAAATAATAATAATAGAAACGTTCTTATTTCTTGACACTTTATGAAAAACAAAACGTTCGTATTTTAACAACATTAACGTCTTTTAATGGTGAATAAGGACAATGTTAATCGTGATCCATTGCTAAGAAACACAATTGCATGTCGAGAAATAAAATGTGACACAAGATGGTGGAAGAAAAGAAAGAATTGCAACATGTAATTTGCAGAAAAGAGAAGAATGGTTACCCGTGCAGAATTGGTGTTGAATGAAGGATTCTCTCCCCAAAGGCGGTGTTGCGAAGCAGTGGCGCACCTAGGAATTTATATACACTATTTTATAGAATATGAATAAAATATACTATAAAAACTAAAATAACTCCAAATTTGCAAAGGGGAGGGAGCAAACCAAATTTGGCTAGTAAGATAAAATAAGTCAAAACCGAGGAATGAATGAATTGAGAGAATTGGTTACGGCGGGAATTATGCGTAACCGAAGGTCAAATTTCTTACAAAATATTGCAGCACGTAGGGCAGTCTAGCCAGAGACAAATTTTGAGCGAGGGAGTGATTTTAGGAACAAAGTGCCACAAAAAAGGAGAGTTAAATATAATTATTACATAAAAAAAACTTAATTGGTTGGTGGTAATAAAGAAATTTGGCACAGCTGCTTAATTTATAAACAAACCACAATTACTGACCCATTGTTAAAGACAAAATTTCTTAAAATCGTTCAATAAAGTTAAGAAAAGAATCCTTTTGCTGTGGATTACTTGTAGAGAGTCTCAAAATATTGTAAAAGCAATATCTCCCGGAATATTTCAATTTCTAGTAAGCTAAACATGTAATTTTAAATATATTATAGCATTCTATAAATAATTTAATTTTTTTGATTGATTAATTTCGTTCCATGTTCTTAAGGTAGTTTACTTGATTAACTTATATATGACCATTGTATTAGAAATCAAACAAATACAAAGGGAATGAAGGAGAACTTGATTCCATTCCCATTGCTGAACCAAACAGTTTGAAAAGTCTAGTATCATTCCGTTCCTTTCCCGATTCCATTCTCTTTTCCCTGCTTGAACCAAACGGCCCCTAAATGTCCTGAGATTACCCTCATTCCCTCAACGTCATTGAGACTTTTGTTCAATTTTGTATAAGACGTCATTGACCATGGCTAGGTTCAAAACATTTTGATAAAAAAGTAATTTCTAAAATATTAACACAAAGTCTTATATGCTGCCTCCTCCGTTTTATTAGATTTGACACACTTTTATTTTTTTTATTGTTTTTATGGGCTTGACACAATTTTCTTTTTTGGCAAAATTCCTTTAATTTCATCCACTCATTCTACTTTTTTTCATTCTAAATTCAATTTCATCAACTCATTTCATTCACCTAAATCCAAGCACCTAAGACTATAGTGTCAAACCCAACAAAACAGAGGTAGTAGCCACTAATAGTTAAACGGGGTTATATTTGTAACTGATGTAACTAATGAGAATGTTTTATGTTTATTTTTATTTATTGCAACGAGATTCCTATAACTTTGATATATTTTAAAAATGTATCACAATGTATAAATAATTATAATTTGACCCTAAAAGTTATTGAAATGAGATTTTTCATGATTGGTCTAACCGTTAGTCAATCTAACATCGGCGAGCCCACAATCACAACTATTATGTTGTTCTACTATTCATGAAGAAGGTTAAGATTAATCCCGAGTTACACCATTGTGCAACACATGTTGGCATCCGTTGTGCATTTGAAGAAGAACACTATCAAGCCCCCGTATGGGTCGCTCATTTCCAAACACTTAAAGTCGAACGACACATTTCCATTTAGGGGAAAAGAAATGCTTCATAAAATGTACGGCAAGAAGTTCTTTGAGAATGAAAATTGGAAACTCGTAAATTGGAAATGGTCGCACAAGGTAGTTAGACAAAATAGCAAGAGAGGATGCACATATGAAGGTGAATATAATTTTTTTGTATATTTTATTTAAGTTTTTCTTACATCATACAATTCTTATTTGAAGCCCAAAATCGTAGGTGAAGAGGACGTCTGATCATTCAAGCGGGACTTGTACAAAAATAAATAAAAAAGAAGTGAAAAAGATCATACAGTTAAGGAAGAATAATTATGAAATCAAGAAAGTTGTCATGACAACTAGACGTGCGGAGAGAGATGACTAAGAGTCACAATCAAGAACACCTCATTAGATTTGCAATTCTTGATTGTTGCCAATATTGCTATGTATGAATAGATGTTTGTTGAGAATTTTTTATTTTTTAGATGATATGTTCCAAATAATATCATTTGTTGCGCTAATAGTATTTTCTTCTCCACAACTCCAACTTATCAGTTTGTGTGTTTCCACCTCTTCCAATTTGCTAAGCATTAGGTAAGTTACTATAGTTTCCCATTATACCTCCGAACTCTATAGTGTAGTCACACATAAGCATACCTGGCATTTACATTCGAAGATTATTTCATTTTCCAACTTGTGAAGGATGTAATTCCAAACTTATTTTAAAAATAAAAACGTTATCGATAACAAATTCGAAAGATTAAGGATAATTTTACCGCGGAATACCTTTCAGCTTTCAAAACCATTGCTAGAATACGAGGTCATAACATATCTTATATATTTCATTCAATTGGAAAACAATCAAATCATTCAATAAATTGATAAGACAAACTTTAGGAGAGCTGAGTTTTTCATCAAGAACGAGGAGGTGGTACATTCTTTAAAATTTGAACTTGAAATGTGCTATCACCTAGTCTTAAATGTATAAGTATTCATTTTCCTTTATTTCATATCGAGTTATAAAACTAGACTAACCATGGGTTATAAGGAAACCTTTCTTATAACCAAACAACAAAAGCATGCTCTCACATGAAAGCCGCTCCCCATCTCCCCAATGGGAATTTCAGCCCTAGTTATATCTTAGAGCTATTTCCCCCAAAACGTTACAGAAACTTGAACTTCGTTGAATTTGTCGTCCGATTATACACTTTCATCAAAATAGGCCATGCATTTGAACACGACATTATAAAAAAAAACAAATACAATGCACGAAAGTATAAACATTAACGATGTTCGATCAATCACTATTGTTAACGGATGAATTAGAAATCAATCAAGCAACACTTTCTGAGTGTAGTTGAAAAATTATATAAAAAATTTTACAATTGAAAAAAGGCTCAAGTAGGGAGGAGAGTGTCAAATTTTGAGATCCTATACTCCCTCCGTCCAACTCAAATTACACACTTACTTTTTGGACACCATTCTCTATCAAAGTTTGACAGTATATATTTGAAAAGATTTATGAGTAACAATATTATTGTATGTGATATAGTTGAATTTATCGTAACAAGTAGTTTCTGATTATTCACTCTTTATTTGTCGTCATTATATATAGTTAAATATATTAAAGGTCAAACATGTTTCTTGAACAGCCTGATGATGATTGCTATGCAATTTGAGCTGGAACGGAGGGAGCATGCACCTTTAATTAAATAGTTGACAAAATTTGATGGCCATCAAATATGGTCAACCTATTCCATTTCTGAGACAATCCATTGAATTTCCAGATGACTTCTTCTCAGTCCGCTCTTGATCGCGTGACTCCTTATTTGGGTAACAATCATGTTATTGTTGGTAATGGTTATGCTCTTAACATTACCCATGTTGGTCATCCTCTAGTCTCTGATTCATTATCACTGTCTAATGTTTTAGTGGTTCCACAAACTACTAAAAATTTGATGTCTATTAGCAAGTTGACTCAGGATATGAGTGATGTTATTTGTTTTGATGATTATTCTTTCACTATTTAGAATTTTTTTACTAGTGATGTTATTGGAAAAGGCCATCGTGAAGGGGGTTTATATGTTTTGGATTTTGGTGATCCTGCTTTATCTGCCTTTGTTGCATCAAGTGCTTCTAAAACATCTTTTGAACTTTGGCATAGTAGATTGGTCATGTTCCCCATCACATCATTTCTTCTTTGGGCAAGTCTGGATGTTTTCCAGTTACTAGTTTGCTGCCCAAGCCTCATTTATGTCCCTCTTGTGAGATGGTTAAAAACAAGTGTCTTTCTTTTAGTGATAACTTTAAACACGCACCACACAAACTTGATTTAGTTCATTGTGATCGTTGGGGACCTTTTCCTGTCATCTCTCATGCCGGGTATTCTTATTATGTCATTTATGTTGATGATTTTTCTCGGTTCACCTGGTTATATCCTCTGCGACGAAAGTCTGATTCTGTAGAAACTTATATACATTTAGAGGCTCTTGTTGAGAACCATTTTTACCACAATTAAAGTATTTCAAAGTGATGGTGGAACTGAGTTTTGAATCATCAATTATGATCACATTTTTCATCTAAGGGCATTCATCATCAACGTTCATGTCCTTACACTCCAGAGCAATATGGTCGTGTAGAGCGCAAGCATCATCACATCACTAAAACAGGATTGTCGATGCTATTTCATTCCAGCCTTTATCATTCATTTTGGTATGATACTTTTTCTACAGCAGTCTAAATCCTCAACAAGCTGCTAACGTTGGTTTTATCTGGTTAGTCTTTGCTCTATGTTATTCTTGGTATGACTCTTGACTACTCCAATTTTCATCCATTTTCCTTTCAAGTTTTTTCTGTATTTAGGCCCTTGTGCTGGGCATAAGTTGTCATCTCAGAGTATGGCCTGTATATTTTTGGGTTACAATTCGCAGTACAAGGGTTATCGCTATCTTGATCCTCTTACGAAGAAGAAGTACATCACTTGTCATTCTCAGTTTGATGAGATGTTTTTTCCTGGAAATCCGCACTGGTACTGGCATTGATCCACCTTCACTTGATGTTTCTGCATTTTAGAACCTTCATCCATGCCTTCAGATGTGTTTGCGTCATTTTCTTCAACAGAATTGCCCAATATTTTGGAAAATTCTGATTAACAGATTGTATTGGGAGATCAGGGTTTACCTAAAATTGTGTTTGTTTTCCACGTGGTGACTAGAAGCTCACTCCGCTAGCTGATTATCCGCACGCGCCAGCGCACGCATCAGACTCTTCACCATTGCGTGCTGCACACACGCCACCAGCGGCAACTCCGGTAGCTCCCATGGTGATTCCATTGTATTCTTCTTAGCCCGTGCCATCCTCGCCGCCAATTACTCCAACTCGGTCATCATAGCCATCAACCTTGAGTTTTGTGCCTACCTTGGGATCTGTGCCATATCCGGTGTTGGGTCCTTCTTTTTGTCATCCGATGACTACTCAATCTTGCATTGGCTCTCTCAGGTACAAGATTTTTTTTGACTATTATATTTCTGGTTTACTGAGTACTTTATTTGCTAAAAATGAGCCTCACGGTCATTTTTCGGCTATTAAGAATCCTGCATGGGTTGCTGCCATGGATTCAGAGATGGATGTTTTTTGCACTCAACAAATGTGGGATTTAGTTCCTCATCCATCCAATTCAAATATTGTTGGTTCAAAGTAGGTTTATCATTTAAAGTATAAGGCTGATGGCTCTCTTGATAGGTAATGAGATATGGGTTGAAAGACCTAATATGTGAAGAGGCCTTGACTAGCCCAACTCCCATTTTGGTGGATGCACATTGGTCTGACCAAGGAAAGCAACATATAGATGGTGATGTGACTAGTGCTGTCCCATCAAGCTACCAACTTACATACCTAGGGATGCAACTTGGAAAAAGGTAAGATCACTCACCAACTTCTCAGACACGGCTGATAGAAAACCCTAGAATGACTCTCTTAACTAACTTGATCGTCAAAGCAGGCACGACCCTGCACCAGCCTGTCTGACCCTTGTCTCTCTGTCTTGTAGGCTATCTATCAACAACAAGGAGTTTGGGCAGTGATCTAAAGCAACACCAAAATCAGACTTAACATTGGTGCCATATGTGAAGATCACTTCGTCAACAACATCCCGATAACTCGAAATGTATTATGGAAAGATTGATAACACTCAGATACCTACACAAAAAAGTTATAGCAGAGAACGTTACAAACTCGAAGGAAGAACCCACTCACATGCCAATGAGAGAGAAAGATCAGGTTTAGAATGCCGCCGAGCTGATAACTCAAAAATCCTGCAAACCATCATAGTCTCGCAGAGGGAGATGATGAAAAAGGTGAAGGAGATAGAGGATAAGGAGAAATCTAGAGAGGTGAAAAGCTAAGGCAAGTGGAGGTCGAACGTGAAATCGGTTAAATTTTGTCATGAACCAGCGGACCAGGAAATCAGCTCCCTGAGCAACCATAAAGAAGCAAGAAAAATGTGGTTTAGTCTTTAAAGAAGCCCATGATAGAAAGAGCAGAATGCTCTCAAATAGTAGTTGAGGATGATTTGGATCAGACATATCACCCCTAAAAACGAGAGAGGAGGGTCGGAGGAAACCTGAGATAGAAAAAGCAACACCTGGAGGGGGCCCCCCGTTAACATGGAGGATCCAGCTGTACACAGCAGACCCCAAGCTGAAAATACCCCCCAATATAGGACAACACAACGACAAGCCTGACCTGGAGGATCATTTACACACTTTCTCCACGAACATGGCCACTTATGCTATCCCGCAAGCCATATAGTGCAAGGTGTTTGCAACCACCCTCATAGAGAGGGGCTGGTTCAAGAACCTGGAGAATGAGACTATTGACAACTTCAACCAATTGGAATAGAAGTTCCTAGAAAGCTTCATGTAGAGGAGGAAATTCTAGAAAACCAGGTCAGAATTATTGGCTGTCAGGTAGCAAACATGAGAGACTCTATCTAAGTACCGGGAGAGATTCAATAAATGAGCTAACTAGGTAGAAGAAATAAGTAATTAGTTTATGCTTGATACGTTTGCAAACGGTTTAAGGCATGAGCTATTGCTGAGGGCTTGCACCCTCAACTCATCGACGAGTTGATGAGAAGGGTGGTGATGTGTACATTTTATAAGGTGACTTTGGTACATTCTTAGACTCATTTTGGTAGACTTTGATGCTCTGAAGACCCTATTTTACCTTGAATTCTTATTATTAGAGTTGAGA